>VOPJ01010965.1:0-15206 GCA_014673585.1 Semibalanus balanoides
AGAAAAATATGTTCTACAGACTAGTGTCAACAACTCCACATGACCAATGTGAGTAGGCACAGACTCCCTTTAAGCAAAAAATATCACTATTTTCCTTAGTTGTACAAGGCTGCAATTAATTGATTTTGGTACGTAGTGGTGGCGGAATCGTCAAGCTCATTGGCTGGAAGAAAACTGAACTTTGAACGATGATATTGGGCCATTGGGCACGAATTAAAAAAAAAAACTGACTTCATGTTGCTTATCAAATCCGGTTGTTCTTTAACATATAAAATTTTACTTTGAACGGACAGTGGGCAGATAACACCACAGTTCCACAGTATAATTATACTTAAGGGAAGCTGATATAGAGTTTTCAGTTCCAACTTCCATTAGTCATAATATTTTCAAAATCACTCAGAGACTGAAATTCCACTTTATTGGAAAAGAGCAAATGTTGCTCCTAGTCATAAAAATGGAGATTAAAGTAAAGAGGAAAACTACAGACCGGTTAGTCTCACCTCACTAGTCTGCAAAGTGCTTGAATCAATCATGAAAGATAAGATTGTTGAATTCTTTGAGCAAAATGAGCTCATCAATGATACTCAGCATGGCTTTAGGAAGGGCCATTCTTGTTTAACTAATCTTCTAGAGTTCTTGGATATTGTACAGGGTGCGGACGATAAATTAGGAAACTTTTCAGAGCACGTTTTAGCTTATGTAAAGTTGCTTGATCAACGTGGTCAGGGTATACACCGCATGAACTGCTCATTATGTGCCTTCAGAGTGGTGTTTACGTTTAAAGCTGTGTGCACAACAATGGAGGAGCAGAAAAGGGAAGCCATTGTCGTTAGGTTTTCTCTCGCTCGGGTCGGCCCCCCGGGACAATTTGCGAGAGTTGCAACACAAGGAAAAAAACTCTCACTACTCGAGTCAAGAATTAATTTGCTAGCAAAGTAAGCTGCTGGTGAGGACCCTGAAGCTGTTTCTGGCGGCCAAATAGCCCCAAACAAAATGCAACGAACGTGATGGTTATTGGGGTCATTTTGCGCCAGGTGAGGGTCCCAGTTCTTCTTTTGAAAAGAAGCCTGTGGGTGAAATGCCAGATGCCAAAAATTCCATGTAAAACGGACACCGGTTGTCAGCCATGGATGAGGGCATGAGGAACACTGACAACGTGTTCCAACAGGACGGTGCAACCCGCCCACAACGCCAAAAAGACGTTAGGGCATGGTTGACAGAGAACCTGAAGGAACTCTGGACGAAGGACATCTGACCCTCTAGCTCCCCTGACTGCAGTCCTTGCGATTACTTTTCTTGTGGCGTTTGTGAGAGGGAAGTCAACAAATATCCCCACAGCACTAAAAAGTCTCCCAAGAATAAGACCACGCAATGATGGCAAACTTGCAGCAGACCATGGCGGCCAGTGTCTGCCGTCCCTTCCACAACCTAATCAAGCGTGTAACGAAGGTTAAAGGCATATTAATTGAGTAAAACTGGTAGCAAATATACCGAGGAACATGTGTGAAAATTTTCAGATACATATTGCTGTTTTTCTGTGAGTTATGACCCTTTTTGTGAATTCGAAATGTTTTTCCTAATTTATCGTCCGCACCCTGTAACAGATAGCTTTCATCAAGGAAATCAGCTAGATGTATCTTTTCTTGATTTCTGTAAAGCTTTTGACAAAGTCCCCCATGAATGACTAGGGGTGCAGCTTAAAATTAATGGAATCTGGGGTAAGATTCTTGATTGGATAGAGTCGTGGCTTTCAGGACGTCAGCAAAGAGTTATATTAAATGGGTGCAAATCACAATGGAAGAAGGTTCTCAGTGGAGTTCCACAGGGCTCAGTCCTGGGGCCGTTGTCTAGTTTAATAATATTTTGGTGAATACAATTGAGAAAGAGTTTTAGATAGCAAAGTCTTTGAAATTGCAGACGATCTATTAAAAGTTGTCAGGGATTATTAGAGGAAGACATGATCAGGATGTTTTTCAAGCAGATCTGGACAAGCTAGTTGAGTAGTCTGAAGCATGGCAGATTAAATTATATTTGAGTAAATGTAAGATCATGCACGCTGGACGAGTTAGCAGTAAACACGAGTTTGCAATGGGTGGGCAGTAACTAGAGCAGATTGAAAAGGAAAGAGATTTAGGGGTCGTGGTAAACAGTAGACTATCAGCGTCAGACCAGGTCGTAGAATCTAGGAAAAAATCACTTAGAAGTTAAAATGCTGGGAATATTAACAGAAATGTTACCTACAAAAGTGAAGAGGTAATAACAAAACTGTATTGTGCATATGTTAGACCAATTTAGAGTATTTGTGGTGCCAGGCCTGGTCCTCCAAATATGAGCAGATTGCTGGTTGTAGAAAGTGTTCAGAAGGGGCAACACAAATTGTAAAATTGTCTTTTATAGTATACCTATGAAAATAGAATTAAAGAAATTGGAAATATGTTTTCACTTAGATATAGAAAGGTTTCTATCTTTAATATTATAAAGAACATCAAGACATAAAAGAGAGTGCAACCAAAGAAGCCTCACAGGGCCATACCGAGGCTGCACACATCCACCCCCACCCACCCCCACCACAGTCCTCGCCCTCCAGCCCACCCCACCTACCAAAACGTGTTAATCCCACGAGTTACTTAACTCGACTTTTGATTTTTTTTTAATTTCTGGAAAAAATGAAAATGAAACAAAAATGAAACCCTTCTCTGTTAATAGTATTTATATAATCTAATTTTGAAGGAGACAAGTGACACTGCAGTAGCGATATCCCCCGGTAGCTTATTCCAATGCCCTACAACCCTTCCGCTGAAAAATGACTGTCATAGCCTAGTTCTACTTTGTTTCATAGCGAGTTTATGCTGATGACCTCTACCTCGGTTTTCCCCTACTGAATTAAAACATTCCTTTAAATATCCAGAATGCTGACCATTTACAAATTTGAATATTTCAATTAGATCTCCTCTTGCCTGCTCTATCTAAGTGAAAACATACCCAATTTATTGAATCTATCTTCATAAGGCATACTATAAAGACAATTTACTATATGTGTTGCCCTTTTCTGAATTATGTCTAACAATCTTTCTCATATGTTGGAGACCAGGCTTGCACACAATACTCTAAATGTGGTCTAACATATGTGCAATACAGTGTTGTTAGTACCTCTTCACTTTTGTTGGTAACATTTCTGTTAATGGCCCCAGCATTCTTAGTTTTTTTCCTAGATTCTACGACCTTAAACCGTTCTTATTAAAAAGAAAATCGAGCCACCGGCTCTATTTTTTTTAAATGACCTCAGGACTGGAAATTTGCTATGTGTGGGCATAGTTTAGCATACCTACTGCCTACATAGTATTTGACTCTGCTGCTGCAAATCTGAGGCGCTATTTTGACGCTAAACATCTCCTGCGCCGAGTTCTGAGCAGGCTCGATTTTTTGTATAAGAATTGCCTCTGGTCTGACGCTGATAGTCTACTGTTTACCACGACCCCTAAATCTTTCCTTTTCAATCTGCTCTAGTTTCTGCCCACCCATTGCATGCTCGTGTTTACTGCTAACTCGTCCAGCGTGCATGATGTCACATTTACTTTTACTCAAATTGAATTTAATCTGCCCTGCTTCAGACCACTCAACTAGCTTGTCCAGATCTGCTTGAAAAACATCCTGATCATGTCTTCCTCTGATAATCCAAACAACTTTTAGATCGTCTGCAAATTTCAAGACTTTGCAATCTAAACTCTTCTCAATTGTATTCACAAATATTACAAACAGCAATGTGCCCAGAACTCAGGCCTGTGGGGATTATAGGGATTCACTAATAACTAATGGTGGAATATTGGCCGGTGTTCCCTATCCTTTGCTGCACTGATCCCCACCTGCAATTATATGTCTTTGACTCCTTGTGTCTCTCTGCCCTCAGATTGCAGATTCCAGGAATATGACCATTTGAATTAAAACGGACACTGTGATTGTCATGTAATTGTCTGTTATTGAATGCTAACCAAGATGGCAAATTCGGATCTCAAGTCTTTGTTTTATTTAAATAGGCAAGTAAAATCATCTTTTTAAATTTGCAAAAGCAGATGAAATGTATAATGTATTGATTCCTTAATTGTGATATGAAGGTTGCTGGACATTTCTTAGGGTAAAAGTCGAATCTTCAGGCACATCATAGCCTTATAATTTGTGTGGTATCATCATAATGGATACTGACACATTATGCTGTGGTGTTTTGTTATTGCTTACATTCTGATAGCAGGGCATTCCACGATAGATCGACCAAGGCATGACACCACCATATTTTATTTGTGTCTGTCATTTGGTCTAGGTGGTTATCATAGGCGGGGAAGCCAGCTGTGCCAACGGAAAAATATCCGAGCAGCGGTTTTCAAGATATAGCCTCGGGCACTTTTCGGACGTCACTCAGCAGGCCTACATTTGGTGGCTCGTAGTTCACAAGCCACCATAGTTACGACATCTAACATGAAAATGGAAGAAACTTGCATTGAACCGATGAACATTTCTGCAATCTCTTTTTTTGTCACGTGACCTTTTGACCTATTTTTTATGAGTGACCAGGACAATTCCTCAATCGAAAGTCGAATTTCCGTTTGAAGACGTTTCAAGCCTGGTCAATTTTCTTTCAGATATACAAATAAAAAAATGGCTTTCGGCCTCTAACTAGGATTTTTGACCATCCCAATATGATTGATAGATCGACTAAAAATATATATTCATGTGATTTATCTCTGTACATTTGTCAAGGGGGATCTTTGGCGGAGAAGACAGCTGTGTCAACGAAAACAAAATATGAGCAGCGGTTTTACATATATAGCCTCGGGTACTTTTCGAAGGTCACTCAGCGGCTCGCTACATTTGGCGGCTCGTACTTCACAAACCATCATAGTTACGATATCAAACCTTATATTTAAACACTTGCATTGAACTGGGGATGGGCGCCACATAACCATTGAGTTGAGGCGCCCTTAAGCCCAAATCATCAACATCATCAGCATTGAACTGAGGAACATTTGAGCTATCTCGATTTTTTTTATATTTTTATATTTTGTAATTGTGAGTGCGTGACCTCTTGACCTTTTTTGTGATGAGTGACCAGGACTGTTGTGTGCGGTCAATGGCCGATATATTAATGTCTTACTGCGGTCATTGACCTACCTAGGAGGTGCATGGTATTAAATATCGTGAGGCAAAGCGCGAGCTCTAGAAAATTAAACTGTGTCTAAAATGAAGTGTATAAAGAATACAGTCTGTTTTCGAACATGTAAACTCTTGTATATAACAAGGACAGTTTTGCAATTGAAAACATAATTTCCATTTGAAGACGATTCAAGCGTGTTGAATGGTCTTTCAGATAAATCAATAAAAACAACGGCTTTCGGCATCAAAATATGATTTTGAGCCTCACAATCATGGGCGTAGGAATTCATTTAAAGTTGGAGGGCAAAAATTCTTAAAAATATATAGTCAATTTTGTAAAAACAAAAATGTTTTTTTTTACAATTTTTGTGTCAATTTTTTTTAATCCGCGATAGTCATTTTGTAGAACTTATTTCACGTGTTTTAACGGTTTTTATTTGCAATTTGCTTTTGAACTCGATTTTTATTTGCGATTTATCCAACAATTAGCTATTTTCGACCAAAAATGTTATGTACGTACTGACGTCACCACTGGCGGATCCAGAAAGTGTTATTTTGACAGTTTGGGGGGCGGCAAATCCCAAAAATTATCGCATAATTATGAAAACTCATCGGATTTCGCTTGCTTATGTATCAATAACTCCACGCACTTTAAAACAACAACTTTCTCTAGTAAAAGGTTGCTTAGTTTTACGACAAATCAGGATATGTGTCAATTCTGCGCCGATTTTGGGGGTGGTTTGGGGGGGCCATGGCCCCTCTTGCCCCCCCCCCCTGGATCCGCCTTGGACGCTCACTAAAACGTGAAGTCTCATTTTATTTTCGACGTCAACTGCAGTAATTTTTCATAAATAACGTAAAACTTGATGTGCGCGAAGCGTATATCAAGTTTACATCGATATCTGCAAACGCTTCGAGTTATTAGTAAAAAACGACTGGGAATCGATTCCGACCCGTCCCCAGTGTGGTCCGTATTATTGGAGAGTCTAAGTGCCTCGTAGGTTCTTGGCCGAGGTATTGAGGATCGTCAAAAGTTGGGGGGGGCGCGCGGTTGTTCACCCCCGCTCAAAGTTGAGGGGGCAGTGTGCCCCCTTGTCCGCGGCTCACGATCGTCGGCTCCGGCTACGCCATTAGCTCTCACAATATCGGCCTTGGCGTCTCTCTTCTGAAAAATGCCCGAGTCCTATATCTTGAAAACCGCTTGGCTATGGAGTTAATGTGCATTGACGTGCCACAGGCCTGCTTCCCGCCCACAGACCCAAATGTACAGAGAAGAGATGAATTAAAAACACAAATTATTGTCCTGTTTTGTTTTCACTTGGTCGATGTCATAATGGGAATGCTCTAAAGATCTCTCATTCCGGGCCCGAAAGCGAACTTTTTTCATTTGTCTATCTGAAAGAGACTTGACAGGCTTGAATCGCGGCGTCTTCAAAAACATAGACGTCAGAACTTTGCAGATTTGAGAGAAATTGATCGGTCGACCATCAATCTGTCAATAGGAGGTCAGCGTGACCCCTCCCCCGCCCCTCGCCCCTCCCCCCAACAAAAACATCCGAGGCTGCTGAAATGTTCCTCGGTTCAATGCAAGTTTCTTCAATGACATGTCTGATATCGTAACTACGGTTGTTTGTGAACTACGAACCGCCAAATGTAGTCCTGCTGAGTGACCTCAGAAAAGTGTCCGAGGCTATATCGTGAAAACCGCTGCTCGGATATTTTTTTCGTTCGCACAGCTGGCTTCCCCGCCTATGATAACCACCTAGACCACATATCAGCCAAAAATGAATTTTGGTAGTGTTAATTTTAGTTTTTCTGGTCGATCTATCGTGGAATGCCCCAGCATAAAATGTCCTGAGGCTAGGATGTGTCTGAGGTTATGGCATTTTACCCTACCTATCTGTCCAGTGTGACATTCATACTGAAATGCTGTATTGCATTCACCAAAGGTTAATCTTTCCTGAAATGCTTGTGATTTTTTCTTCAAAGATGTGCATCAAATGTCCTATGTCTTTTGGTTTATAGGATATACTATAAGGTTTGCTCTTTTTGTTAAGCAAGGTCAAGCAAGCAGACTGATGGAAAATCTTAGTATTGTATTTTTGGTATTCTTGAATTTGTATAATCTCGATTGTTCTCTGTGCTTTTCAGGCTCACCATCTTGGTTTGCCTCAGCTTCCTCTGTCCTGCTGTTACACACCAGCTTGACTATCGTCTGCCTGGTTGGTCCGCTTTTTCATCCAGTGCTCAAGGCCCTGTGCTTGGCTCTTTCACAGACTTGCACTATACAGAATTAGTCCTCTGCGCGGTTAAGCACAAACCTCCTGGGCCTTCACTGCTCACAAGTACAGATAATGTCCTGCTGCTGCAGGTAATCACATACCCGCTGTCTGGCCTTCACTACTTGCTACATATTCAGGATTAGTCCTCTGCGCAGGTAACTACATAACCCTCGCCTGGCCTCATCACTGCTTACATACAGATAGTCCTCGTGCGCAGGTTAACTACAGGTATGTTCGTATGTACCACAACCCTGCGATGTGCCTTCACACTGCTAGGCATACAGATAGTCCCTCTGCGTCAGGTACACAAACCCCTGTCTGGCCTTCACAATTGCCTACTGTACAGATATGTCCTCTGGCGTCAGGTAAACAACTAAACCCTCCTGGCCTTCACACCTGCTACATACGATATATCCTGCGCAAAGTGTAACACAACCCCTGTCTGGTGCCTGTGACATCATTGCTAATACAGATAGTCCTCTGTGCGCAGGGGTACACAAACCCCTGCTGGCCTGCACACTGCTACATATCAGATATTCTTCTGCGCAGGTACCACTACTCTTGCTGGCCTTCACTACTTGGCCTACATACAGATAGTGTCTCTGCGGCAGGTAAACAACGTCTGCTGCTTTCACACTGCGTACATTAGCAATAGTCCTCTGCGCAGCGTAAACACAACCTCCTGGCCTGGCACTTCCGACAGCTGCTACATGTACAGATATGTCCGATCTGCGTCAGGTACACAAACCGCTGCTGGCACTTCATCGTACTCAGCTATCTCACATGGTTTCCCAGTTCCTAGATTACTTTAGAGCGCTATGGGTGTGCAGAATGGGAAAATTGCAGGATCTGTGAAAAATCAGTGAAAAGTTGGAATAATCGTATAAATCCCAAAAGAAGAGCCTTGTTCAAGTAAGTTTACTACGTCTCATGAAATCAAAACTTGATCAGATTATCATATTAACACATGAAGATAGAGAGAAAAATAAATCTCAAAGGTAGAAATCAAAGAGGGTTTGGCACCAAAAGGGAAACTTTCAGAAACTGGGCAAAAGGAGTGGAAAATTATGTATTGTAGGGTGTCGCTCTACACCCAAAATTCCCACTCCTAGAAAACTGTGGTTATCTGCACAGCAGGACACAGGCATCGGAGGACCTGCTGACTTTCACACTGCTACATATAGACAGTCCTCTGTGCAAATAACAAGCTGTTCTGGCCTTCACTCTTCAGGCAAAACACCTTAGTGTGCATTGAATACATTGGTATAGAACTTACCCTGGTCAGACTTGATGTGTTTGTCAGCTGAGTGGTGACAGTACTCAGTACTCGGTACTCAGTACTCAGTAATCAGTACTCAGTACTCAGTACTCAGTACTCAGTACTAGTCCCTTCAGGGCTGGATAGTAGATACAGTCTCATTGCTTTCACCTGTTTCTTTGTGTTTTGAAGTTATATTAGGCATCACATTACTGCTGACCCGGCTACAGTGTGTAGTGTACTGTGTATGCTTCTGTTGTGTTGAGCTCTGTGTAATGTATTGATTGGTGGTGCAGGTTTTCGTGACTGTAGGTGTGTACTGTGTACTGTGTATTGAGTGATGGTGAGGTTGTTGTGTGGCAACTGTCTGGTGGTGCAGGGTCTCACTGTAAGTGTGCATGTATGTCAGCAGTCTGGTGGTGTAGGTTCGCATGTATCTCTGCAACCGCACGTCCGATTGACACGTGGGCTTCTTTGCTGAGTAGCTCCCCCCCCCCCACATCCCACCCTACCGCTGTTGTTGCAGACCAGATGCCGCTCACGTGCGTGACTACCACTGCGCGTGGCTTGTGCCGCGCGAGGGGTATTAAAAGTTGTTTTATCGCAAAAACTCCACAACGGATTGTGCGCAAATTTGGTGTTTGATTAGGGCATAGGGAGTGGTATCCTTCAGCCGCGGCCTTCCCACAAGTCAGGGGTGGGGTGCCTCTGCACGTGCTCACCCCTATTATATATCTCAGGAACGGCTGAGCCGTTCGTGTTCAAATATCCCCCCCCCCCGTCATTAGGTCCCGACTTTCGCCTAGGTGGGGACCGCTTTCTGGGCAAGCAAAAAGTGAGATGCAGTCCTATTGTGATGGCCTGCATGTGACGAACTGGGTTTGTAAACCAACAGCCACAGAAAGTCACCTGTGAGTATTCTCAAACTCGCTTGCAAAAACTGTTATTCCATCCAAATGCTATGATGCAACGAATCCAAATAAAATTATATAATGTATAGATTTCATGAGTTATGTGTATGCATACCAATCTCACCATACATTTCCTTCGCGGTCCCTCCGTCATCACCAACTACGGCGCCTTACTGCTTGTATGTACGTGTGCCGGCAGTCTGTTGGTGCAGCTCCTCACGGAAGGTGTGTGTACGTGTGCCGGCGTGTGCCGGCAGTCTGTTGGTGCAGCTCCTCACGGAAGGTGTGTGTAGTGTGCCGGCAGTCTGGTTGGTGCAGCTCCTCACGGAAGGTGTGTGTTCGTGTGCCGGCAGTCTGTTGGTGCAGCTCCTCACGGAAGGTGTGTGTGCGTGTGCCGGCAGTCTGTTGGTGCAGCTCCTCACGGAAGGTGTGTGTAGTGTGCCGGCAGTCTGGTGGTGCACCTGGCCGGCTCAGGGCAGCAGCACGGCTGTGGTTCCCGGCTGGCCACAGAAGCAGGTCGTGTGTTGGAACATGGTGCCGTTGGCAGGCTCTCTGTACAGTCAGTGTCTGACGTCTGTCTGTCGCCGCAGGTTCTCGCCGCAGTGTGTGCCCGCCTCGCTGGAGGTGCAGCCGTTGGCAGGCTCTGTACAGTCAGTGTCTGTCTGTCGCCGCAGGTTCTCGCCGCAGTGTGTGCCCGCCTCGCTGGAGGTGCAGCCGGTGGCGATCAGCACCCAGCGGCTGCCGCTGGCTGACGTCAGTGTCAGCACTCTGACGTCATCGGCGCTCTCCGACCTACTCTACTTCCTGTTCGTGCCGGGCACGGTCTTCACCGTCAGGTCGGTCAACCGGCGCCGGCACGCGCCAACACGCTTGTGGAGATGCATGATGTGTTGGATACAATAACGACGGTAGTTCAATTTATATTCACACAGCTTTTGGTAGTAAAGGGAAGTGTCGACCTTAGCATGGGGTTTTGAACTGAGATAGCAGAAATGTAGCTTATATATAGAAATCATGTGGTCCATAATCGTTTATCCCAAAAATATACATTAACGGCACTAGAAGAGATTTTCGAACGAACCGCCAAGATGGGAACCAACCGCCGACACTATACCAGATTGACTGTGTCGTCTCAGCATTATAGCCAAGATATTTGAAGTTAAAGTCAACCGATCTTGGCTATATTTCGCAAATTTGTTAACGTCTGTCAATCAGCTTCAGATTCAGATTCACATTCGGAGCCCCTCAGAATTGGATGAAACTTGGGCAGTTTAAAATAGTAATTACGATGCTGAGGTCTTCTGGGCGCCACATTAAATACTTAAACCTCTATAGGTCATCAAATTTGTATAATTCATATTCAGATTCACATTGGCCTCTGGAGGTCAAAGTACTGAATGTGGTGCCCAACAGACTTCAGCATCGTAATGATGTTAAGCTGCATATGCACACCAAGTTTTATCCAATTCTGAGGGGATCCGAATGTGAATCTGAATGTGAATCTGAATTTGAAGCTGTCTTAGCAGACGTAAATTTTTGTGTCCTTGGCGACTGCTGGTTGCCATGCCAACGTTGCCCACCATACAAAACAGTGGCGTTCAGGCTCGCATTTGCAGTGTTTCCAGTAAGTTTGACAAATCAGCGATGTGCTAGCTCGAGGATTTTGCGTGCGTGTGCATTTATTGACAAGGCCGTATCACAAAATAAGAGTAAATTGAGTGTGTTCTATTGTTGTGAAGTGTGAACGGTGCCGCTGAAATGCTGCTTGTGTGGATCAAAGGCGAACGTTTTTAAGTATTTCAATTAGTTGGCCTAGCAACACAATCCTTTTTAAATCGAATACTTTGACTACACTGTTCGATCGACTACTTTGTTGAACCACCCACAGAGTGCATTAAACGGAACCGGCGCAAACGAGCAAAAGTTTGTTTACCTTATTCGATTCACCATAAACTCGGGGGGTGGACGCGTTTATGACGTATATCTGAAAATGACGTCATGTTGTATAATATTTTATTTCATCAATATTTCCACAGTTACCGGGTTTTATGACAAATTAATAACAGAATCTTTATCTGCGTACTGTGTTTAGACATTTAAAGCATTCGCTCGAATCCACCAAGGGTCCAAGGTCGACACTTCCCTTTAAGTACCTTGTTCACTGTGATTGAGTGATTCCTTTACTCAATCGCAGTGGACAAGGTACATACTTGATACCGAAAGCTTTGTGGAGATAACTTGAATACCGTCGTCATTGTATCCATACTTGTCATGGATAACTCACAATCATGATGTGTTGTAATGTTAGGCTGGCATATTACTTCCCGACAATGCCTTTGTCACGTTTCTTCGTTTCTGTTTTGGACTGGGCGCCAAATGACTACGTCATGGTCTGCACTCGGAACTCTTGACGTGGTAAAACACCGCACTTTGTTAACGCGATGTGCTGTTTCAGTTTCCTGAAGCCGTTAAAAATGGAAGAGGGAGAGGCGATCGCAGAATTTTTGGAACGCGTTCGTTTGGCAATAGCACTTCATTTGAAAATAACTCCTACCAAGTTTACGTCGGGCGATAAAGTGAGTACCAAACACCGATAAAAGCTTGAAAAATATGATTTGATTTTCTTCCATCTTTTGCATAAATGGTAACGTTGACATCGTTGGGGTCAAGGAAACCGCACTTGCTATGTAAGATGAGCAGGGTGCACTGTAATTTACATGGGCTATTTTGAACACTGCTTATTGATCTGCAAATGATAATGCATGTCCCACCTATTTTTAAGTTTTGACTGATAATCCACTTATCTATCCATTCAATCATCATGAACGCTGTCCGCGGCCATCGATTACCGTAACTTTGAACTATTGCATTAATCAAGGGACAATGTCAACCGTCAGTCACCTAAGTAATACTTCCAACAGTCCTCTTCTCTTCTTCAGCCCAGACTTGTCAGCACAGCACTTTACTATGCCACACACGGTGTAACGATAGACATTTTTGATTCGTCTGTAATATCCCAACATCACTCTTAGGTTCTCTCTCTCTCTCTCTCTCTCTCTCTCTCTCTTCTCTCTCTCTCTCTTCTCTCCTCTCTCTCTCATCTTCTTCTCTCTCTCTCTCCTCTCGCTCGCTCTCGCTCTCTCGCTCTCGCGCTTCCTCGCTCTCTCCGCTCTTCGCTCTCTCCTCTCTCGTCTCTCGCTTCTCTCGCTTCTCTCGCTCTCTCTCTCTCTCGCCTCTCTCGCTCTCTCGCTGTCTCGCTCCTTCTCGCTCTCTCGCCTCTCTCGCTCTCTCGCTCTCTCGCTTCTCTCGTCTCTTTAGTGTGTTATGTCTGTGTATCTGTGTGATCTGTCGTGGTTACGCCTGTGTGTGACTGTCTCCATGTATGCGTGCCAGGGCGGCAGCTGGTTGAAGCGGGTGAGATGTTCTCGGCTGCGGCTGTCAGTCGGCCGCCGCCACTACTATGTCATAGTGTGTGATTCAGGCGGAGCTGGTGAGCGGAGATGTTCTCGGCTCGGCGGTGTCGCGGGCCCAGTCGGCCGGCCCCGCCAATCCTGAGGCTCAGAGGATGCGGCCAGGTGAAGGAGTGCTGCGCGCAGTCCCGCTCGTCACTATCATCACTGACCTCAGTGAGTCCAGACATGCAAACTGACGGCTTTCTAGAGTAGGATCAACCTGCCTTTTTCTTCTCCTCGTCGCTTCTGAATACGAATTGATTTTGTCGTAACGGAATGTGGCACCATAGTCATGCTGTCTGGATGTGTCGGTATGGTACTACCTTATCAATGTTCTGATTTCAGCATTGAATTAACAGATCTTTCGGAAGAATTGTGTGTATTTATCAGCTTAGGTAAAGGTCATTGAGTTTCCCTTGCCGAGCATTTGTCTTCATCTAATGATCATTTTGCTGTTTTATCGGGATTGACGCAGCACAACTGAAACGCGTGACGGAAGTGTTATTAACTAGATATTTGCATATAGGATCATACTTCGATGTGATATATCGGGGCGCTGCTATGCTGAGTTTCTCCTCGCGGGCTTAAATCCCAGGTTCCGAATGTCACCGGTATCTGCCAGATATGGCAGCACCATCGAATGCTGCTCACCTCTAACGCCTCTTTCGGTGTGCCTGTACAGAGCGGACACGCAGTGTGGACCAGACGATCGCCAACCTGCTGGAGGGCGTGGTGCGGTACGTACCGGAGCCGGTCGCCGCCGCCGCCGCCGCCCCCGCCCCGGCCGCGTCGTCAGCCGGCGCGCCGCTGCGGCCCGGCGCCACCGACCTGCACACGGGCGCCGACACGTTCTCTCGCACCTCCGCCGGCCGCCAGCTGTCCTACGAGGAGCGGAAGCAGCGTCTGATCGAGAACGCGCGGCGCCGCTACATCGACCGGCTCGGCCTCCAGGTGCCCGGCTACAACTGCTGAACGCCAGCTGAGTCTGCTGACGGCTGCTGACGGTGATGTACCCTCACCGCAGCTGACCGTGCGTGGCGGGGCTGAAGATGCATTCGGCTCTGGCACTGTGCAGCAAGCGGTGTGCCCCGCTTGCGTCTGGCCGGCCGCCGGGAAGGAAAAGGTGCCCGAGACGGAGTATGACTTGTTGGCGCCGTCTGGCCTTTAGCCATGCTGAGGCGTGATCGTGAGCTGTTCTCCGGTGCGTTTGTGCGTGTGTGTGAGTGGTTGTGTCGCTGGCGGTGGAGCGTCGCCTTTCGAGTGCAGGTGGCGGCCGGGACCCGTCAGGTGGTTGCGAGGAGATGGCTTCGCTGTTACGACGCTGAATATGTATTTTTGCTGGCAGTGATTCCCGGGTGAGATTGTGGATATCTGTCTGGAGTCTGGACTGTACCCGGTGCCGGGATTGGGTCGTTGTTTTGGGGAGAAGCAGTTGTACTTAGTTGGGCGGTGGATGTCGGGCCGGCAGTGCTGACTGAGCTCGGTGGTCATCGGCTGTTTTTTTGGCTTCCATTCATCCTGTCTTCAGCCGCCGGCCGTGTCCATGTGCTGCTGGTGCCTGTACCTTCCGCCATTGTATCCACACCCTGAACTTACAGTGAGCGTTTGCACGGACTTTTGGTACGGAATGTCAGACAATTATGGCGTAATATAATTAAAGCTTAGCGGTTGTGTTTGATACAGTGTGTGGAATTCGTCGAGTATGCCAATCGTAGCGAAGCATGTTTTCTGGTTAGGGCGTTTGTAACGCTGACGTGAAGGGACCTTGATTTGGATAAGCCCAAATCGTACCAGTAAGCTAGGTAAGCAGCATCTGCTTACTAATTCTTATGGTACATTGTTCCAGAAAATAAGCGCGTCCCGCTGTTGGCCGGCACAGCAGTTAAAGGGAATATACCGCCTTGGGAAAAGTATGTGGAATTATGGAGATGAGTGCCACTCAGCTGGGCACTCATCTCCATCGTTCCACATACTTTTCTTGGGCGGTATATTCTAATTAGTGCAATGCTTAACTAACCTCCTGCACTGACTGGATGAGAGAATACAATGTCGTTACCAGCAATACTAAATGAACTACGCATAGTCACTGAGTATCCTAAAACGGAACGAGGACAATATTTTGATTGGCTCATTTGATTCGGTGACGTCTCGGGTGAAA
>VOPJ01010966.1:0-55577 GCA_014673585.1 Semibalanus balanoides
CTAACTCAGGTATCATTGCGCCTGAACAATTGCTAAATTGCGTCACGACCAATCAGAGAGCAGAATTGTAAATTACGTAAATATACTTAATAATTTAAAATCCTGATAATTCAAGGGATTTTTTTTTTAAAGATTAAATTAAATTGCGTTCAATCAATTACATAAAAACAGGGGGTTAGGTAACCTGCAACTTGTCCATTAACTTGGACACTGATCGGGCACAATGGGGTTAAACCATTGTGCCCGATCAGTGCCCAAGTTAATTGTTGGCTGGGTAGGTTGTCTCGAAGTTTAACGACAATAGGCACTGAAGCGACACGACTTGCTTGTGCTGCTCCTTTACTGCATCACTGGTAAAGCATATCAGGAAGCGATGCTCTGAATGTTCGCGGTTTGGGGTCAGTAGCCTCCTAGTAATGTAAATATTTCAGCTCCCACAGTCTCGGTTTTCATTCAGTTACGGACCAAACCTGTTTTAAGTTTTAACAGTCTGTGGTTGGATGGTCTGGAATTATTTCCTACAATGTAAAACTATTATAGAATTACGTTCACACGAGTTTAAGTAATCTTGCGATAGCGCATGCATTCGTTAAGTGTTGCTCACTATCAGAGATGCGTCTCACTTGTTAAATATGTACAGAAAAAACTATTCTTGGAATGGTTTATTGAATTCAGGAGCTGGAATATTTACCTGCGAAAATTAACGAATGTTTTAGCGAGCGGAGGCATTCTTTTAGCATTGTATTGCCAATGACACCACAAATGCCATTACCCCAGCAGACATTGACCCCGGCTTTCAATTAAATGAGATGCTAAGCAGTAATTGACCATATGTTAACGATCACCGAAACTTGTACTCAAGGTTCACTGCCACATTGTGAAACCGAATATCACTGACCACTGTTACTTTTATACCGGGTAGATTGTGTTTTAAATGTCAATGGTTTGTTTTTGCTGGTCTTACCGGTAATACGGGTATTATGTGAAGAGTCAGGGTATCAATGGACATACATCTCACGAGTATAATGACCAGTCGAACCGCAGGTGACTGTGGTGCTGACTGCTGGCGGAGAGATGACATGACATGATGGATGTCTTTGTGTGGTATTTGCTAGAATAGGCTTATGTATTTTGATCCCCAATGGACAAGTTGCAGGTTTGTTTGGTTGAATATGTGGCAAAATAATAAAAAAAATGTGCTTATCAAACGTGATACACATCATTTGCATACAGAGGACATATTCAGAGAGATATTTTGCCTGTAAAAGTTTTTTTATTTATAAAGCACTTTAGGATGTAGTGACGTCATTTAGCAATAATATTGCGCATACCTATGGAAAAGCATGTTATTTCAAAAATTTCCCGTGCAAATATACCCAATGGTTAAGAGCTTTCCTATGAACTTACTGTTCACACCAAATACTTCCAGAAATTCATGGGAAATTTATGCTGTGTATGTCCACAGCACAAAGCGTAATCTAATATCTTCTAGAGGCAACATGTTCGAGATAGGCTTCCGTTTGGCTGAGGCACCAAGCCCCCCTTTCCTGCCGCTCCACCTCAACTCACAAGTGCCTTACGACGGCTACCTGCGGCAGGATGGTCGCGCACTGCAAGTTTCCCATGGCTGTCTTTTAGTTGCTTCCGGTCTGGAGATTCTTCTTAAAACACCTATAACTCGTTAGTTAGCACCAACAGAAAGCTGTTTCAGTGGGCTCAAATCCAGATGCTGCCTACTGAAACACTGCCTCAGAAACTACTTGCAAAATGCGAACCGTGCCCTCACTGCTGTCTTGAAATAGTGTTTGTCGATCCAGAGCTTGTATGGAAAGCAAGATCATAGATCATCCTTAGGATCCGTTTGGGCTGTAGCAATCCGCGTTAAATGCCTTTGAGCTGCCGTTAAGATTATTTATTTTTGGTCAGCAAGGTAGAATTCGGCAACAATTTTATTTTGTGTTTGTTTCAGTAAAAGTTGCATGATTTCAAATGAGCGATATCTCCTTGAACTGCGCCCATATCACGTGCTTTGATTTCGGAACGCAATTAACATGATGCTGGGAATATTGCGTTGAACACTCTTATTTTAACAAATTCAAATGTGTCCACCCAACTGCTAAAAACTAACCTCAGGGTGCAAATTGCTAAATTGCGTCACGACCAACATCAGAGCAGCAGAACTGGTTAATTACGTAAATATACTTTAATCTATTTAAAATCGTGATATTCAGGGGGAATTTTATTTAAATTGACTATTATAAAATATTTTAAAAACATAAATTGCGTTCAATCAAATACATAAAAACAGGGGGTTAGGTAACCTGCAACTTGTCCATTGCTTTTCTTTCGGCCTTCACACCTTTCAGTTACTTTATTGATTGTATTTAGCAAAGATTCTATAACGTCGCAACCATGTCTCATTTTCGCAATGCAATTTACCGTTCACAGCAGTTATATAGAGCGGCGCAACCTTCCGAAAGAAAGTTGGAGGGGGAAGGGGGGGGGGGGGCGGAGGAATTTTGAAATCAATTCTTTCCATGCAACGTCCATAGGCGTAATGTTAAAATCAGAAAATGTTGGGGGGGGCGCATCCCCCGTACCCCCTTCGCATGGCGCCGCGCTTGACAGGTATGTTTGGTTTTATTTATCCTAGCCTGACTGCACATCATATGTGTTTTCTTCTCTGCAATAGCAAGTCTTTGGTAGAGCCGTAATGCCGCTGTCCGAGGCCGCACGCCACTGAGCTCTTCGCTTCCAGTCTCTGACGAATCGAATAGATTTTTCCCTGTTTTTCGCAAGAGCAGGGAATGCGAAGATCTGTCAAGTATCTGCGCTAAGTGATGTACGTTACCATGTCAGTTGTTGTATATGTCGGTTGAGGCGTTGTTCACATCTGTTGCGGACAGTAAATGTTCTGTCTGACACTCTCGGGTGTTACCAGACCCGGATTCGTGCTAACTTTGTTCGATGATAATATGTTCACGTCTGTCATCATGACCCCGTCCCCCTCCAATGGTCACCAGGCGAAACAAACTTAAAATTGCAAATGTCATGAAGCAAAATTAGCCGTAGATCCCAAACGATTCAGGAGTTTATTAAAATGTTTCTGAAGATCCTTTCAACAACACATTAGTACGGCAGAGAACATTCAAACGCTTCCTAAATTGTCATCCGCTCACCGATATATGTCGTGGCTCCTTTCCACGCTTGTCGTGAGTTATCAACAACACATTAGTACGGCAGAGAACATTCAAACGCTTCCTAAATTGTCATCCGCTCACCGACATATGTCGTGGCTCCTTTCCACGTTTGTCGTGAGTTACCAGAGTGTGTGCTAAGAGGTAAGGAGACCAGCTGCATCGAAGTATGACATGATGCACTACTCTGTCCTGCAATATACGTCATAGGTTGTCAAATAAATCTCCTATTTTGTGGACCTTGTCAGTGGCGAACACCTGTTTTGGTCACGTTCTGCTCAAAATATATATCTTGCATACAAGCTCTTTTTTCTTCGTTGCTCCCTGCGGCCTTGAAGTGGCCAATAAATTAGACAAATTGCAGCTGAAATTTCAAAGTGATTTCATTCGTGCCTCGCATTTTTCAATTATTTATGTTGTCCTTGACAACTTCATTGCAACTTTCATTAATATTTCATTGTCAATGTAGACATAAATAGTCGAGTGGCGAGAACACTTTTAACCCAAGTCAGTAACCCAAGTCAGTCAAATAACCCAAGTCAGTCAAAAATAATACATATAGATACTGCTTTCTATCATATAGATATACCTTTTGAGGGCATCGTCCATACTTTGTTTTCCAATATATTTTCCAGATTTATATTTTTTAATATATTTTTCAAATTGTATTTTTTTGTTATTTTTTACAAAATCGAAATGGCCAATATATACAAATTGAAGAATATAGTGGAGAAAACCAGTTAACACAGAAGATGAAACCCCCAATAAAACAAAAACAACAATAGCCGTTTTCACGAATGGATTATTTTGCGCTAAATGTTTTAAAAAGCAATTTAAAATGTTTTAAAAATGTTTTAGAAGTTGCGGTTTTCACGATGGACTAATTTCGCGAAAAAAATGCTTTAACCCTCGCTCGGGACCGTATGGCGAGGGTTTAAAATTATGCAATAAGTCTATCGTGAAAACGGCTACTACTGAAACATTCTAAAACATTTTTAAAAAACATTGTAAAATGTTTTCAAAAACATTTCCGCGCAAATAATGGTATTGTGGAAAACGGCTTAATAGTCGTTTTCACCGATGGCTTATTTTGCGCGAATGTCATTTTAAAATGTTTTAAAATGTTTCAGTGGTACCGTCTTCACGATGGGCTAATCTTGCGCGAGCCAATGTTTTACCCACCTCGCCGTATGCGGACCGTAGGGCGATGGTTAAAACATTTTTTCGCCAATTAGTCCATCGTGAAGCGGCTACTACTGAAACATTTTAAAACATTTTAAAATGTTTTAAAACATTTCGCGCAAAATAACCCATCGTGAAAACGGCTTATATCTATATTTTGGACTGGCTTATGTCTCCCTAAGTACTTATGTCTCCCCAAGTACTTAACTTGGTTACTAAACCAAAACTCGCGACGAAAACACGCCATTTGAAGAAAAGATATCAGCAGCGTTGCAGGCTCCCGTCTGCAACCTGCAAGCGTTGGTGGTATAATGGTCAGCATAGCTGCCTTCCAAGCAGTTGATCCGGGTTCGATTCCCGGCCAACGCAGTGAACGTTTTCATTTTCCTCGCACTTTACTCCTTAAACTTGCCAGTCGCCATGTCAAAAATATCAAGACATTCAACACCAAAAATTATACTTACATTTATGTCCCTAGATGGCACCAGTAGTAAACGTCTGAAGTTATACTGTACCGCATAGCCTGAAGCCAAGGACTGCGACCTTTACAATGGGGGGGAGGGGATTGCAGAGTAGTACTGATATAGGGTTTATTCCAGCCGCAGTTCCAACTGCTTCTGACCGCCTCTAACCTCCTCTGTTCGTTCCCGTGGCTGCTCTAAGTTGCTCCAAGCTCATCCAACTGCTCCCGAAACCTCCTCTAAACTACTCCATCCTGCTCCCGACACAGAGGTGGGGCAGGCCGGAGGAGGCTAAGGAGTACATTTATGGCGCGGCTGATACATTTGCTAATGTCAACAGATACCCAAGTTTCGACGCAAACAGCTGATATCTCCTCTAAGCTCCTCTGATCGTTCCCGTGGCGGCTTCCACATGGCTGCTCTGAGCTGCTCTAACTTCCTCTAATTTCCTCCCGGGAGGTGCGACTGGAACAGACCCATAGTTTCCCTGTGTTACAGATATGAGCCAGGAGCATTCGTTACCTTTGATAAACAAATACTAGGAGGTGAAGCGAATATCTTTTGGTCAGGGATGGGGTAAGAAGTTATTCGGGTTGTCAAAGTTAATTGCCTTTACGCAATATATCACATTTAACATATTACAGCAAATAACGCCAACATGTGACGTTCATATCGTCCCAAACAATCAAGAACAACACATATTTGCTATAATAAATTATCCACATATTACATCCTATGAATACGCATACTATTTTTCCTTTTGGTACTTTAAGACTTTTGAAAACCCTTTTGAAAACCCTTTTGAAGCTAAAAAACCTTCTCGGCATGAAAATCGGTCGAACCACATGTCCGCAATAACCTTTAAAAAATTACCCAAATTTTTCGC
Source organism: Semibalanus balanoides (assembly GCA_014673585.1). Lineage (NCBI taxonomy): Eukaryota > Metazoa > Arthropoda > Thecostraca > Balanomorpha > Balanidae > Semibalanus > Semibalanus balanoides. The sequence continues at coordinate 5,727 of VOPJ01010966.1, forward strand.
ATTTTGTGTCGCCTGATCCCAATTTCTTAACACCATTCGTACGGAGTTGTATGTTGTTATGATTGTGTACGCCACAACCTGCTCGTACTGAAAGAAAATCGTTATAAATGGAAAGGATGGGAAGACATAACAATGTCAGCTAACAATACATGCCATAAGAGATGCAGTAAATCCGTACCTGCGTTCTGGCATATGCGTTCATCAAACTTAGCGCGGATGGCGCAGATTGCTCGACGCTCAGATCAATACTTTAAGTATATATCGTGAATTCTTATTTAAAAGTAATGCTTTGCTTTGTTTTCTGCTTAACCCGCGCCCTGCTGGGGGGCATAATCTGCCCCCCCTCCCGGAGTTTCTCAATAACTCAAAAACCATGGCAGATGCCGACGTGAAACTTGCAGTACCTTATTCTACATCAATTTGACGTCTTCTCCCAAAATTTCGATAAATTTTATAAATAATTTTGGAAGAAAATTACCTTTTGATGACGTCATGTCATGCCATTTTTGGTGGTATAACGATGAATGTTTGAAAAATCGTAGAAAATGGAGGTGTGAAGTAAATCCAACAATACAAGCATCAAAAGGTGTGAAATTGCATTGTCTTCAAAAATGGCAATCTCGGATTCCCAAAAATTTTAGTTTTTGACCACCAAAAATCCATTTTTTTCAGAAAAATTATCAAAAAACAAAAAATTTCAAAAATATTTCAAAAACCGGAATATATGTAAGAACTAAGTATAAAAAAAAATCAAAGCAATATCTGAAATTTGGACTGACTTATGACTCCCCAAGTGTAAGTAACTCATGACGTCATTTTTTCATATAATTTGTTTTGACCTTTTTTGACCAGATAGAGACAAATAAACTTCAGAGATGTTTTTATGAGACAAAACTGGAGACTATAAAAAATGTATTTTTTGTTACGAAATTCCCATTTAACAACTTGACCTCATATGACCTGACTTTGACCTTTTATGGTGTCAGATTGTCAAAATGGCTTCTACTATCGAATTACATGTGTAAAGCAATCCATAAAACATATGTTGCATGACTTTCGTAGACCTCTTGCCATCAGTGACCTTTTGTGACCCGACATTGACCTTGACCTTTGCTTAAAATTTCACTTTTATTTAATGCAGGAATTTCATTATACCTTTGAGAGCGCTTTGTGCTCAATTAGTTACAATCTAAAGCTTTGATAGAAAATATGGCCCAAAAACTAAAATATCTCCATTTTGACGTTTTACCTGACCTTGACCTGACATGTGACCTCATTTCGAACATTTTACGTATGCTGAGGTGCGTATCAAAGAATCTTTCGATTGCCGTATTGCGCGTCTCGCTACGGTTATTGGTTCAGAAGATAACGAGGGGGGCAGAATCAGCCCCCCCCCAGCGGGGCGCGTTCGGCTGGATACCCCAGGGGGGCGCGGGTTAATATGCCATTGCATCGGCAGTATTTGTTTTGATGGACCAAGAAGTGCAACATCCACGTACCTGTCATACTTAGAAAGCAATATGTCAGTCAAAAGTAGAGATATTGCTTTGGAATTCGGCTTTGGCATCATATTTACTTGGTTCTCTAATGCATATTCCGTTTTTTAATAGATCTATTGTTTGCAAAATGTATATATTTTGTTTATTTAGAACATATCGTTGCGTCGAGTCGATTAATGCTCCTTGTTAATTGGAAGCTTGCAGCAGTGCAACGTATTAATATCGTTACAAGTAAATGTTGCTAAAACAGCTAAAATGCATTTGAGAAAGGCCAAAATTGTAACTTTGTCTTCTTCTTTCTTTTTTTTTTGGGGGGGGGGCGCAAAAAATCCTTTCCACCAACTTTCGCTTGGGGGGGGAACGCCCATTTACCCTCCCCGGATCCGCCCTTGAGCTACCGTAATATTATAAACTTCACAGGCAGACACAGACACGAGCTGAAATATCTAGGTCTGAAATAGGAAAGTAGTCCCAATGCCCAGCGCCGTGATAGTCTAGTGGTTAGGACCCCGCGTTGTGGCCGCGGTAACCCCGGTTCGAATCCGGGTCACGGCAATATGGCATAGTTTTGGTGAAGTTTGCTTTCTTTGCCGACTCGTAGATGCTGTAATCGCATAGCTCTTATTTTTAAATTAAAAAAAAATCACACTGTACCCAAAAATCGCTCACTTATTACATCTCGTATAAAACAAATAGTTTCGCAGAACGCCAGCATTGAGCAATGTGCACACAAGACCACACATCACAAATAGTTCCTGATAATTCCTTCGCCGGCCGAAAATGCATCACCTTGACATGGCACCTGCTTATTGCAAGCCAGCACCGCAATATACGCCACCGAAAAGTAGTAACTTTCGCGAAAATCGGAAATACAACATGACAGAAACAAACCATTTGAAGAAAAGATATCAGCGGCGTTGCAGGCTCCCGTCCCCAATATGCAGGCGTCGGTGGTATAATGGTCAGCATAGCTGCCTTCCAAGCAGTTGATCCGGGTTCGATCCCGGCCGACGCAGCCAAATGTTTTGGTCCAGACATTCGACGACAGTCAAATTCCCCCGTACGTGCTAATAGTTCCAAAAATAAGCGTCCGCTGGGCTTGGCTGGCACGCAATTAAGGAATATACCGCCTTGGGAAAGATGTGGTAACTGATAAGAGATGCAGGGGGTGGCTCTCATCTCCATCATTTATAAATAATTTTCCCAAGCTTAACTTCTTAAAAGAATATACACTTAACATTATATTTAACTGAATAGCCCGATGTCGCGTGTCACCGAGAAACTCCAAATCTGAAATGTTTCCTTCCAAAACAACCTAGTTGCTGAGGTTACAACGCAAAAACCGTTGGCATATTGGGCATATTTTTAAAAGGAAAATTAGTGACGTTCGCTCCGTCATAATAGTTACTCCACTGTGTTTCACGACTTGTTTCGCTATTTGAACGCGGCTTGATTTGAAACCGTCCGCCTCGCCACCGAAGGGTCACGGCTTGTCATTTCGAAATGTAGAAGTTTTCCTTGTCAGTTTTCATTGGATTTTCATTCGAAAATAATGCAGACACTGGTCTTGAAAAAGTCTTCACATCAACAACTTTAACATCAGGTAATACTTCAGGAACGCACCGACTTTTGGGAGTGTTACCACCCATGTGAATTTGGGAGGTGCGTTGCTGAAGTATTTTTCGGCAATTCTTCAGCAATTTCGGTAATACTTCAGCTATTTATTTAAACACATTTGTGACGAAGCAACCAAATAGCAGGGCTGTTTGGTTCGTCTGAACATGATCCGATGCACTGTTCTAACATCGGTCGATAACTCGGCAAAAATAATGTCTAAAACATTTCGGTCATTTTTTGCTCAGGTCAATATGAAGGTCACTAGAGGTCAGAGTCAAAAGGTCCGATTTGGTTATTTTAGGATTTTGTTCAGAAATTCCAGAATATCTCGGGAACTATGATAGCTAGAAAAAAATAGGAAGGCTAAAAGAAAACTCTTGTAAAATGCACTTCCCTAGGTGTACTCACATTTTAACTCGGGTTCATAATTACTCATAATTTAACTAATAATTTAAGGTTCATAATTTAACTCGGGTTCATAATTAGGGCTACAGAGGTCAACACAGGCAATAATGTTATTTGTGGCAAGTTAAATATTTGTGTTAGTAACCTTTGGATGTATTCAATACAGGGCAATAATTGTAACGTCATCGTGTTTGCCTTGTCAGGGCGCTTCGAATCATTCCCATCGCAAGTGGTTTAAGTAAAATTATAAATTTGATCTCAGGTCAAGGTTATCTAAGGTCATATATCAGTCCATGTGAGTCAAAATATACACATTTGGAGGTGGCTCAACGATATAAACATAGTGGTATTGGTCTCACGCATGCATCTGTATTCAATCAAAATGTATTGACAAAAACGTGTTGGCGACCTCAGATGACCTCACATGACCTTGGAAGTGTCACTGTACAAAATGTATACCAAGGTCACCAAGAAAGATTTATAGTTTCGTGATCCTGAAAGAATTGGCCTGAGCTGATGCGTATTGTCAGAACAGGAAGCCTTCAAGTTTTCCCATATACTTATATTGCGAAAGTCAAGTGATCCACCTGACCTTATGTCGTCACGATATAAAGAATCCGAGATAAGCGGAAATTAGAGTAGGATATACTTGTGATAACTAAGGAATCTGTAAAGTTTTGAAAACCGTTGGTCAAAAATTTGTGGTGTAGCGTCTGTGACTGTAAGAGTGCGACGGATTTTTTGCGCCTGAGGTTGTGTTGTCACGTGAAACCTGCAACCGGTTTTCCTGACCTGAGATAACGAACTCAAAACAGATCTATGCTTATTTTAGCCCGTCGGCTCAGTAAACACCTAAATTATTTATTGAAATGGTCATTTAAAACAAACTATAGTAAGATATATTATATTGCATTCGATTGCCACTAAAACCCAACAAGGTGTCGGCATGGACTGTTAAACGACATGCCCTTAGGTGCGATTTTTGGTCATATTAGATGCAAATTAATTATAATATCTACAGTAATAAGTTTAATAGAACATCCAAAAAATGAGCCGACGGGCTAAAATGTTGATAAATTTCATAAAATGTGTGTAAATGATTCCCAAACATCTGCAAAAACTGCGGTAATCCTTGAAAACTTTAGGTGGCCCCTCTCCGGCACGGTGAGGGGGCGTTTCGACGTTGGGTTTTCGGTGCTGGTTAATGTAATAGTATCAGGTCCGGTAGTCAAGCGGATCAAAATACAAGGATACACACGTGTACCATGTATAACGTTCATTACGTCATTACATGCACGTGCTATGAGCACGTTTTCATCATTAATGAGCGACATACAGAGGTCGCATTTGCATTGTCCCGTTTGAAACATGCACGAAATACTAAAGCACTGTGGCAGCACCATATCCAGCTTAAAAGTGTCTTAGTCTTTTGTTTATAGCAGAGTGCTACCAGAATACAAGGTTGAAATGTATTATGTATATTTTTTATGGTCGTGACAATCTTACCAGTTTAACATGCTGTACCATGCAAGGTGATATCCACTGTACTTGTTACGGCGCATTACGACCTTGAGTAATTCACGAAACTGCTCTGTAGACAAAACATCCCGACTTCATGGATAAAGTCGGAGACTTAACAGACCTGCTGTTCCCTGACGCGGAGACTGGGTGCTGTCAACAACAACAACAACACGTGTATTTTTAGAGTTGAGAAAAATATACAAGACACATAATCACGATAAGATTGGTGCAAAATAATACAATTCTTAAAAAAGCACCTCTCTTAGATTACTTTATCTATTTATGTTTACTTAACGCAACTACGCAACTTAACATGACAAGATAAATAACAAACATAAATTAATATCACGATAAATTGATCACCGCCGCGCCGCGCCACATCCACCACTTAGTAATAGAGTCGGCCGCCTCCAGGCGGCGCCACTTGCCACCCGCCCCGCCGTCGGCTGCTGGATGCTTTTAGGTCTGGAATTCTTTTGCTTTATCATAATTTTTTGAAGCAATTTAGTAATTTCAATTCCTCCGTTTTCACTTAACCCTATTCCCTGCGGGCGGCCAGAATAACGGTGACCTGCGGGGGCAGATTCTGCCCTCCCCCCCCCCCAGAGATCTCGAGAACCGCTCGGCCGATTTCGATGGGACAAACACTATTTAATTCGTAGTCACGAAATCTTTCTTTATGGAACCCGAAATGTCTTTTTTGTTTTAAAAAATGGTGCCAGGGGGCCAAAAATGCGTAAATTTTGGATGATTTTTGACAGATCATTGTGGCCATTTGATTCTACCGATTTTCATGCTCAAACCGTTTTTGAGCTTTTTTAATGTCATTGTCTTTGATATATGAAAGGGACAAGTACACAATTTTAAAATCATAGTCGTACTCTGGGATGAAAAATGAGGGATTTTAAAATATGTGCGTGAGTGTTAGGGACGATAGGAACGCCAAACGTCACATGTGTGCTTTGTTGCTGTAATTTGTGAAATGTTATATATTGCGCATAGGCGGATTCATGTAAACAACATGGAGGGCACCATGTGTGGAACGCCTTTTATCATCTTACTTATTTAAAGTTGGGCCTAAATTGACAGAGGATATTGCCTCCCATTTTGTGTACCTGAGTGCGCCTCTGCCCCAAAATATGTATAATACAATTATGTATGATGTATAAAGTAGTAACTTAGTTTCTGACGCTTTTATTCCACTGCAAACTACGAAGGAAATATGTGCCGCACAACCGCATTCGTAACGACCTCCCAAAAACATGACCCTGAAGCCGCCTCAGCGGGCCGATTTTTCAAAATTTTGACAGCACACGCGTCATTACTAGTAAACCCGAAGTTTCAAGACGATAGGACGTAATCAGTTCAAAGGTGGCGGTGCGAATAAAACTACCGGGGGACAGAATCTGCCCCTCCGCAGTGTTTAATTGATTTGCTGTTTTAGTCTCATGATAACAATGCGGATGGTATAAGCTGCATTAATAACCTCAAAGATCATTTGCATAATCCATACATTTTTTATTTTTTTTGGCATATAACTAACCTGGATTTATTTCAGATTTTTGTTCATCCTTCCTTAATAAACGCACCGTTATATTAAGGCAGGATAACAACACAAATGTGCATTTTGACTGGTGAAATCCAGGAGATATTATCACACTTAAAATACTGGAGGGGATAGGTATATCCCCCCCTCTCCATCCAGTGCGGAAACATTGATGATGCCAAAACCCAATCAACTGCCGCAGACCTCGCGACCATCCAGAAACGCGCTGTATATTTTCTTATGAGGAATTGTTGCGTCTCCGGTCAGATCCGGAGGGTTTTCCAGCACCCGGTTTTGCCGCCAAGAGCTTGGCGTGACACTCGTCACAAACATTGTGGATGCGTCCACTAAGCTTGGACAGAACCACCTATCTAGATGTTTCGCATAGTAATCAAGGCTGAAGACCTGACGGTGCAGTGACAATGCAGGTCGCTTATCGCTAGCACGTGTTGGTGAGTTGAGCTGATGGACTTATTTGCTTTATGCTCCAAAAACAAGGATTTTGATATGATTAATCATTGTTTGTTTGCATTTGATGATGACGTCAAAAGTCTGTAAGCGGTTATTGCAAATACTTGTTACATAATATTGTAGAAGCAAATCATAAGCAATAAATTAGAGAACACGCAAAATCACAGACGCTCGTTCTTGAAAACACGTGGCCTAGAAGGTGTTAACAGTTGATGTAAAATCACTCTTACCGGAGACCAAGGCCTGGAGATGAATTTGTCATAACAGCATTTGGTGGAAGACCTACTGGTGCTTCTCCCACCACTAGCTGCAGACCTACTCCTGGCTGGACAACCAGGAGTAGGCTGCAACTGTCGGCGAATGAGAATCCAAGATCGACTTTGGATTGCTTTCTGCATGACATGCGGATGCCAGCTGACCCTCTGAGGTCAGCTGGCATCCGCCAACTGCCAATATGTTAAGTTGCATAGCACTGAGCACCAGTTTTAAAGAAAGCACACCGGAACAGCACACCGAAGCGCTGCACGCGTTGGGTCGACACATTATTCTCCATCTCAAGAAGCATATGCACTAAGCAGTAGGCACATACTGCGATGTTCCTTAGGGTTAGCATGAGGTTGACTACATTTGCACAATGATTAATAAACATTACACAAACATCTTTCTCGGAATACAACAAAAACATGGCTATCTTACTCCGTCCAGCCTGTCAAAATGCGGTGGTAATTTCACACCAACCGTGAATACCTGTCGGATAAAATCAACTCCGCGTCACTTGACTGATGTTATTGGCTCTTGTAAACCGCATAATCCCTCTGAAGTGGCTGCTATCTCATAACTGAACACATGCTTGTACGCTTTACATGATCAATTAACCTTGAACTGTGCAAGTATAGAGCTGAGCCGGTTTGTCTGGGGCCTGCTGACGGTAACCGGATTTGACGAGCGACTATGACATCCTCTTAAGACCTGACGCTACTTGCGCTCACATCACCGCTTCATCTAACTACCGTGTGATCACGAATCACAGCTTCATGACAAGGTGTGCATGTTGTCATGGCCACCTCGGCAGAAATAAATCAGCTTCAGTTAGCATCACATCCATCCACTGGTAAAAACAACGCACCCGCGACATTTCCTTGCTAATTCGCATCGCGTAAGCTTGCGTCAGGGTAGAACACGACTTGCTTCGTGCCATGAATGCAGTCTGTGCCAGACTGAAAAATAGTGACAGACATCTCACCTAGCCCGTCCGACAGGACAATCACACTCATGTATCAATCAAAACAATAGCGGTAACAAGTCGACTGCTGACAGCTTTGACCTTCCGCGGCGGATTACGTCCGCGAGGGTGTTTCCGGAAAGCCGTCAGCTCGACCACTGCACCTCTCATCTTGCAGGGAGGCGAGGCTCGGCCACTGTCGCAGCGTCACGCCCTTTTCCATGCCGGTTTTAGGTGGTCTGAAAATAGCGACAGTGGTGTCTTTCCCAGTTGAGTGCATTATCAGTTTCCCCATCTCGTTGGCCTTCGTCATAATCTCGAAGACAGGCTGGTGACACGCATAACTCTGCAGATATCCGCCAAACTAGGTACAATTTTCCCTGAATTCAGTTGAGTTTTACAATGTCACCTGAACTTAGCCGAACTTGCTGATCTATGGAATATATGGCTCAACTGTGGAAGATGTACGCCAAGACTAAGTCAGAATGTGTAAAATGTAGCATAAAATGAGCACAATAGGTATGAAATGGCTTAGCTTATAATAAATAATTTTGCCAAGCTGATCAAACATAACTTGTTTTTTTCAAGAAGGCGGGTGCAGTAGAAGGATTTTGTATTATTATTAAAGGGGTATAGTGTCACCTCGCGGGCCAATATATATTTTTTGGTGTGCATCGGTAGATTAAGCGTGTCCGATTTTACTTGCAAAATCTGGTTACTGAAACTCCACACATTAGATTAAAAAATGCACCTTCAGTGATTGGCAGTCATTCGTAAAATTGAATTCGCCTTCTCATCATTTTGAATCAATCACTTAAGTTGCCAACAATAATTTTATTTTCAATATTGCAAACTCAACAGCATCATTCCGTCAGTGTATTTTTACATTAAAATGCGCATGCAGTTAGTTATATATTGGCAACAACCTTAGCTTTTTTCATAATAAGATAGTAAGAATGGCTATGGCTCGACTTTTGGTCATACAACTTAAATGACGTTACCTTACAACACAGATAGACTTTTCAGGGTAAAGTCTCGGCAAATTCGTAAGCTTCCTATTGGGCCGCTACTGGACACTTGGACAAGTAACAGTTGCGCCACAGCAGGATGAGAGCAGCCATCTTGAATTTAGTGCTGAGCACCGTTTTGGGGGATGGCCTACAACAACGTTTTGGAGTCGGAAATAAAAAAAAAAATGTTTTGCCGTTAGGACAAGATTGAGCAAAATCATAGATGATTGTTAATTCCTGCACCATTAATTTCAGTTGCTTTTTAGAAATCCTCCGGAGGTGGCACTATCTCTTTAAGAAAACAGTAGAACAATGTAGATGCCTAAATGCATACCCCATAAGTCATAAACCCACTTGTCCGCCCCTGAAACTCAGTCAGGAGAGCGCTGAGCTTTTAATCTCACCAGTTTGGCAAGCCGGGTTCGAGTCGCTTCGGAACTCGCTTTTTGCCCCTGACTGGGATGGCCTACAACCGGTGGCAGCGGTCGCACTCAAGGTCAGATGACGTCAGAGGGCGGGGTGGACCGTGTCCAGGTATGTCGGGCACGTTTAACTTTGGCCTCTAAATTCTGCCGGCTGCCCGGAATTGTATGATCGGACGGTGGGGGTCAGGGCCTGCGCAACAAGCTCTGCCTGGCGTGGGTCCTGACCTTTGAACTCTGTCCATTTGGGTTGGGACTAAATTTATCGAAAAAGGACACACCGTTTTGTTGTTATATAATATCACACACACACACACACACACACACACACACACACACACACACACACACACACACACACACACACACACACACACACACGACACCTACACATACACTACACACACACACAACACCACACACAACAACACACACACAACACACATCCACACACACATAACAAACACACACACACAAGACTCCACACAACAGCACAGGCACAAGCACACAGCCACAGCCAATCCACAGTCACAGTTACACAGTCACCAGTCATCAACCACAGTCACAGTCACTTAGTACGACAGTCGCAAGTCACAGTCACAGTCACAGTCACAGTCACAGATACACAAACAACAGACACAGACACAGAACACAGACACAGACACAGACACAGACACAGACACAGACACAGACACAGACACAGACACACAGATTCATGTTAAATATTTTAAATCCATTTGCTGATTTGCTTTAACAATTGTATCAGTCAACACGACGTTATTCAAGCAAAAAACACACCATTCTTAGCGGCAATGAACGCCACTCAACACCACCGCAGAACAGTTACAGACCGTGGCGTTCTGGCGTCCTATCTCCTGCTGTCATCAACCAGATCGCTCCCACGCCTCTGGACCTCGTAGCAGGCGACCCCGAGGGCTGTTCGTCCGACCGCAGCAATGCAGCGGATGTGGCGAGCTGAGCGTTCATGGAAGGCACTGGCATGACACGGCCTTTGGTGCCTCCTCAGACACAGTCTGACGGGAGAGAATGCTAGTTTTTAGATTCATAAGAATTGTCCCGGCTGTGATGATGCAGTTCGTTGTGGTTGGAATTATGTCGGGCAGTGCATGGGCTTGGCAATACTGCAGCATGTTTTCCCTCGCCCGTGTAGGGATCACTGCGGCGTTTCGCCCCTAATTGAGCTGGAGCTTCGATTAAAAAACGAGTGTGTTGCTGATGATAGGAGGACGCCATTGATGCCCCGATCGTAAGGTCTTGGGTCATTAGGTGACCTCTGAGGTCATGTCAATGGCACGGATGTCATCCAAATCGTAAATGCGTATAAATTGAACACTAATCGAGCTAATATCGTGAATGAACACTTATTATGCTTAATGGGTGTTATATTTGAAATCAGTGTCACCAAGTTGTCTGGAAACTACCAAATTACAAGAAGGTTAAGTCAGGTTATCTGGGATCACTGACCTCGCTTGACCTGTGGAAGCACATGACCCCACTTGAACATATGATTATGCAAAATGAATATTATGCAAAATGGATCCCATATTTTAAATAAACGTACCAAAATGTCTTAGAAGCTGCCGGAAGCAAAAATGTCATCTGAGGTCATCGGAGGTCAGTGACCTAAGTCGACCTCTAAAAGGTCAATCGAGGTCACAATCTCAGTTGAAACAACAACTGTCACCTGGAAAAACCTGTGGATATATGCGTCTGAACAACAAACACTCGAAAACTGCACAAGTTACAAGGATTGGTACTACGAGACACCATTTGCGCTTGGTATGACATTGAGAAACAGGTCAAAGGTCACGGGTCATGATGGTTAAAAGTTCATTTTTTAGAATATGTGTCAAATTGTTTACAAGTATGTTACTGAAAATAACATCGTAATCGGTTGATAAATACGTGAGTTACTATTGAAGAAGAAAACAAATGATGGGTAGTATCCAGAATCCACCCTCCCCCGACACTGGCGAGGGTCAAAACGTGTAAGCAGATGCATGAATACATAAATGACATAGAAATTCTAACACATCGATGATGGGTGGGAGAAAGAAGGGTCCCTATGGTAACGATTTTTCGGATGAGAACTTGATGCCTCGGTTTATTTTCCAGAGGGCATGTCACCTTCGTACATAAATTAGAACTATGTGAAGAAAAGTAGGCTAGACAGGAAAGAGGATAACATGTATCCGTTAGGAAGTGAAGAAGAGAAACTAAGAAAAATACTCAGTTTTAGGAAAGAAACAGGGAAGAAAATATTTGCCAGGAAGGAAAGTGGAGATAAAAGCCAAACGTACCTACGGAGAACAGGAAGAATGTCGAAATCAAAGTCTTCACATGCTAACGTCCGTGTTAAATCGCTAAAATTTAGAAGCTAAAACATCTTCCTTTGTTTACAAAATATCATAATATTGTGTGTGCCCCCATGTCTCCTAAAGACCTTTCGCCCAACCGCCAGCTGTCTACTGGTCTCCAATAGTAAGCTACTCCTAAGGACCTTTCGCCCAACCGCCAGCTGTCTACTGGTCTCCAATAGTAAGCTATCCATCCTACATCACCACACCTCCCTGCGATTGACAGCACCGATGGCGTTAGCTGGCGAGCTGCCAACTTCCTCAACCAAAGCCGCACCGTGACGACGGCGCTGCCAAATCAAACAACTCATAACTGCTCCGCTGCCGTCACCCACGGCGGAAATCCCACTGAGTGCGACCAATACACAGTGTGAGGTGAACGTGCAGGCACCGCCACCTGCTGAAGTTGGCGTGCAAGCACCGCCACCTGCTGAGGTTGGCGGTGCAGGCACCGCACTGTAGTTTGGCGTTTCAGGGCAACGCCACTGTAGGTTTTTAGCGTGCAGGCACCGCTCCTGCGAGGTTGGGCGTGCAGGCACCGCCACTGCTGAAGGTTAGCGTGCGGCACCGCACTGCTGAGGTTGCGTGCAGGCACCGCCCGCTGCTGAGGGTTAGGTGCAGTGACGCCTCCTGCTGAGGTTGGGTTCAGTGCACCGCACTGCTGAGGTTAGCGTTAGGCAACGCTCTGCTGAGGTTGGGCGTGCAGGCACCGTCCTGCTGAGGTTAGCGTGCAGGCACCGCACCGCTGAGGTTGGCGTGCAGGAAACCGCAACCTCTGGGGTTGGGTGCAGGCGACGCCCGTGCTGAGGTTGTTGGCGTGCAAGCACCGCACTGCTGAGTTGCGTGCAGGCAACGACCATCTGAGGTTGAACGTGCAGGCACTGCAACCTGCTGAGGTTGGCGTGGCAGGCACGCCACCTGCTGAGGTTAGCGGTGCAGGTACCGGCACTGCTGATGGTTGGCGTGCAGGCACGCCACTGCTAGGTCGGCGTGCAGGCAAGCCACCTGCTGAGGTTAGGGTGCAGGCACCGCACTGCTGAGGTTGCGTGCAGGCACGCACCTGCTGAGGTTGGTGTGCAGCACCGCACTGCTGAGGTTAGTGTGCAGGACGCAACCTGCTGAGGTTGCGTGGCAGGCACCGCTCCTGCTGAGGTTGGTGTGGCAGGCACCGTTTCAACTGCTGAGTTGGTGTGCAGGCAAGTTCACTGCTGACTGTGAACGTGCAGGGGCAGAGGGTGAATGTGGGAAACTTGCATTCATGATTGCCGATTGGGGTAGTTAGTTCGTGCCAAGAAGATACAGAAGGTAGTTAGTTATGGCTATGGGTAATGTTCGCGTAGAGCAGGGTTGTGGGCTGGAGCACATTGGAAATAATAATTAATGCAGCAAATAGAAAACGTTTACTGCGGAACAATTTCGAGGACAGCATGTTCGACAAATCTGTAAGCAAGTAGCTTCTTCACATCTTTTCCACTGCACAAATCTGAAAGTATCCACCAAAGTAAAGCAATGTGAGTTGATTTGTCACCTCTCGCCTGCCCTGGCCACCTGCCTTAGCACCGGACTTGCAGGTTACACAACTTCTGAGGCAGGAAACGGTCAGATTTCCGGGGCGTCCAGTCCAGTTTCAGTGCGTTATTTGAAGCCGGCGGTGCCGGTTTTCCAAGGCCGTCTTCTCGTCCTGGTCTGTCGTCTGTCGTTGTCGTCTGTCGTCTGTCGTCTGTCGTCTGTCGTCTGTGTCAGTCGTCAGTCGTCAGTCGTGTCGTCAGTCGTCAGTCGTTCAGTCGTCAGTCGTCAGTCGATCATTGTCAGTCGTCAGTCGTCAGTCGTCAGTTCGTCAGTTCGTCAGTCGTCTGTCGTCAGTCGTCAGTCGTCAGTGTCAGTCGTTGTCGTCTGTCGTCGTCGTCAGTCGTCAGTCGTACAGTGTCAGTCGTCTGCGTCTGTCGTCTGTCGTTGTGTTGTCGTTGTCCGTCAGTCGTCAGTCTCAGTCGTCAGTCGTAGTCGTTCAGTGTCCTGTCGTTGTCGTCGTCCGTCAGATCGTCAGTCGTATCGTCCGTCGTCAGTCGTCTGTCGTCTGTCGTCTGTCGTCAGTCGTATGATGATGCAGGCTGGGGAGTTAGGAAGCTCGAGCTAGAGAGTAAGAGAGCATTCATAGACCGGGCTGTATGCCAGCCGCTGTCACACATGTCCAATCCGTGTGTATCACAGCCGAGCCAATTCACAGCCTTTGATTCGGTAGCTGGCCGGTGATCTGAGGAGGTTTTATGAACCTGAAAGAGAAATACTTTCAAGAGTTGCACCCAGTCGCTGGTCAGCGGCAAGATTTAGTGGCTTACCAGCGACGTCACACATTTTCGAAGTGGATATCGCTACAGAGCCATGACTATCGCTTAAAAGTGCTCTGAAACCCCACATCAATTTGTTGATACATGGCCTTTCTTGTGTCTATAAATCCTGGAGGCCACCCAGTTACCGGAGTTGTGTGACCTGTTGAAGGACAGCAGCATGAAGAGGAAGGTTGAGGATATACCAATGCATTGTGTTTTATTTCTTTATTATGCAAGCGCGACAATACTTTTGGGAAATACCCTATGATAAGATAAAATAAAGTTACGTTTGGCCACTGAACGAAACAAGTTGATTATACAATTTCACGGAAGCATACATATAAGGCTAACAATATGGTGAACTGCTGAAATAAGTACCGCAATAAGTGGCGTTGCTACCAAGCGCCTTAACATTCTTTATCGCCTCGGCTAATCTTGACTACCAGAAGCACACGTTCTGCAAAGGACATCCTGGTGTGCCTTAATTTGCTACCGAACGATGATCGCTTCGTACGACATGTCCGCTCAAGGATCGTACTGCTGATGAAAATATAACTGCAACAAATCTGACACGAAATAACCGCTACCGAAATATCTCAATACGCCGTAGCTGTCACACGACATGACAGTTAATTATGACACATGGTCGCAACTGAAGGTTAGTCGTCGTATGACACATGGGAAGGTCTCAGGAGCGTATAGAGTTTGAAGTCGAGTCGCATGATGTATATCTTTGCAGCCGGGTTGGATGCTGCGGTCCCAGTATCCTCTACGTTCACTGTTCCGAACTACATTATATGTGCACTGATGTTATTGCAGAGTACAGTAAGTGCAGAGTACAGTAAGTAAGTAAGTAAGTACAGCATACTTTGTAATACACTGATCACAAAACTGAAAACTGGTAATTATCTCCTTGTGCATTTGTTTTGCTACTCTCTATGGAAAATGTATCTGCTCATCCATTTAATAAAAAACAAAACAAGCAAACACAAAAATATGACAACATAACCCTCGCCCTAAGGGAGCTTTTTCACCAATTTGCCCTACGGGGGTGACCCTGACAGCACCCCTTGTTAACTTCCAAGCCAAGGGGCATAGAGCAACGCGGAAAGAACCAGCATGCTGCCTGTCATGCGAGAAATCTAATGATATGCAATTTGTAGGTTTCAGGTCAACGGGTGACCTTCCATGTCAAGTGAATGACCTCGACTAGACCAGGAATAAGAG
Organism: Semibalanus balanoides; assembly: GCA_014673585.1. Taxonomy (NCBI): domain Eukaryota; kingdom Metazoa; phylum Arthropoda; class Thecostraca; order Balanomorpha; family Balanidae; genus Semibalanus; species Semibalanus balanoides. The sequence continues at coordinate 21,372 of VOPJ01010966.1, forward strand.
AATAACAGGGATCGGCGACTGAACGGTTTTTAGCGACCAGAACATTGTGAAAATTTATGCCTGTTAACAGAAATTATTTCGTGATTAATCTTGCAGCGTACTTTCTCTTTATTCCATTATCACATTCCACAAACAAATAATTTCACCCAGTAAATATAGAAGATTGCTGACTCTTCTGAAAGTTGATATCAGACTGGAACGATGTCACGAGCAAATTTCTGCTAATTTCAGACGGAGGTGAGTGAGGGCCGCGAAGGGCTACTAACGTAGTCTTACGATGCAAATCGACTTCGTCGGTGCTTGCTTGTTTGCTTGCTTGCTGCTTGCTTGCTTGCTTGCTTGTTGCTTGCTTGCTTCGCTTGCTTGCTTGCTTGTTGCTTGCTTGCTTGCTTTTGCTTGTTGCTTGCTTGGCTTGCTTGCTTGCTTTGCTTGCTTGCTTTGCTCGCTTTGCTTGCGTGGGTTTCAGGGATACGCTACCGTTTCACTGCAACTGATTATGCATACATGTAATACACTGTACATTTTATCGAAAAATAAACATGGTATAGGCCTACGTGAAAAATATTTGGACACAACAACAGCACTGTCATCATCCATAATAAACACAAAATCAATACCAGCGAATGATAGGCACGTGCTTTGCCTTCGGATTCACTTCACAGGTGAGAATCAGAAATACAAATAACTAATGCACAAAAGGTGCAGGTAAGGTGGTTGTTTACTATTTGCAACAAAAAACTGCTTTGGCTATCAGTTCCGGCAGAAATGAAATAACTCGTCCGTCTGCTTATGCCATGCATGCTTCTAGTTAATAAGATTTTTCACAAATAAACGGTCGCTTCTCTCCAATACAAACTACTGTGAGTCGCGATCTGGTTATTCTCTTATTTCCTGACTAGACCACGTCCTAGATAGCAGTTTTGTTTTGTCAGAAAATAACAATTAGAAATTGATAAATATAAATGAAAAAGCTGTTTATACCAAGTTCTGGTTCCAAAATACAGAAAGGTCTTTGTGTTGTTCGTAATTTGGTCAAAAAGAGAACAATTATAGAAAAAAGTCATAAGGTAGTTTTACACATGGGAGCCTCTCAGTCAACAATGGAGTGTTTGTGAAATTTGTTTCGAAAATTTGTTTTTTATAATCAGTTCTCTTCCATATTTCCATTCTTTAACATTTTGCAAATTTTGACTTTCTGCAGTGTTTTTTTTTGGGGGGGGGGCAAAAACCTTAAGTTTCGGAATTTCGAGATAACTATTTTAAAGAAAATATCATTTAATGTCTTGTTCGTCTTCCGTGTACTATTTGCTGCACAACTCTTTTGTCTACGACTTCTCAAACATGTACCGTTTTTCACAAACATGACGTCACTAAAACGTCATTATCTCCCAAAATTATTCAAATATTTCAATTAAATTTCGAAGGCATGCGTATAACTGTTGCAAACTCAGCTACTGTATATTTCAGGAAGATGCACCACATGGGTAAAACGTTATTCAAGAGAAAAAACTCCGTGGGGCCTGTCAGTGTCAGCCCCCCCCCTCCCCCTCCCGCAGGGCGACAGTTCTAATGGATATTCTGAATATTTCCTTCCTATGACAGCAGCATTTTAGGCCAACGACCTAAATACCAGACCTCTGAAGTGGAACTCATAGCATCTATACGTACCCGTGCAGGAAACTCTGAACTTTGACAAGGCATCGACAATCACCATTCACCATGCATTGCGTAATTTGGGTTTCATGAAGATTGTGGTGAAATCAAGCACTGGTCTGTCAGCAGAGAAATATGATTTTCTAATCGACTAAGGCATGCAGCTGCTTTTGTTCAACAATTTTTTGCGGAAGTTTTCGAAATCATGCTGACCGTGGAATGTGTTCTCACCATAGAAACAACTTTAAACGTGATTTGTGAGCTCACCGGAGTGATGATTATTTGCTATCATGTACTAGTAAGGCATGCATGGCATGAAGCAGACGGAGCGAGTTATTTCATTTGTGTCGGCAACTGATAAGCATTGTTTATTGGTGAAATAGTAAAGAATAACTTTACTGCACTGTCTGTGCAACTTATTATTTTATTTCTGATTTCACCTGCGGAGGTGAATTGAAGTTAAAGCACGTGCTTATCCTGCAACTGAATTTCGTTTTTTTTTTATCTATGGATGTGAGAGTTTCTCTTCAGTTTATGTATAATATTTTCACGTAGCCTATACATTGTGTTATTTACGGCCAAGTTCAAGTGTAATTTTTGCATAATCAGTTGCAGTGAAACGGTAGTTATCTGAAACCCACGAAGCAAGCAAGCGAGCAAGCGAAGCACGATGGAGGCGATTTTGGCCCATCTGTAAGACTACGTTAGTGAGGCCGCTTCGCGGCCTCACTCACTCCGTCTGAATGAGTGAAAGTCATTTTAAGGCATTCACCTTAAAATAACTTATGAAACACAAAACCTTGTCACACCGCTGGCCTCATAACTGGTAGCACAAGTCTACGGTAAAATGTTGTTTCGCTATTTTCACCTATGAGCTGGACGTATGGTTAACATCCTGCATTCCTGCTCATTCGAAACATGGTTTAACGAGTACAGCTCTGTGTTTCTAAGTAAATAATCGGCCAGGTGTGCTATACCATGGATGACAAATACAATTTTATTTGGGAATTCCATTTTATTTGGGTATTTCTCATCCATGGCTATACTTCCACCATGTTATCATTTTTCATTATTTCACAAGTAAATACTATATTCAATTTGTGCAAACGGTGTAGAACTATGTTGTGACATGATCAACAAATGATATTCTTGTACACGCTTATTGGGTTGAGCTAGGCAAGAATTGTCCGCCCCTGTAGCTCGGTGGGGGAGCGCTAGACTTCTGACCTATCCCGGTAGTGGCAGCCCGGGTTCGAGTCGCTTCGGCGCTCGCTATTTGCTCCTGACCGGGATGGCCTGCACCCGGTGGCAGCAGTCGCACTCAAGGCCAAGTGACGTCAGTGAGCGGGGCGGTCCGTGTACACTGTACAGGTATGTCGGGCTCGTAAAACTTTCGTCTCTAAATTATGCCGACCAACAGGAATTGCGCGATCGGGTGGTGAGTTCAGGACCTGAACAACAAGCTCTGCTTAGCGCGGGTCCTGACCTCGGAAAGCCATACATACAAACCATTCGGACTAAATTGATTAACACAATTGTGCCTGTAGGTATAGGTTTGACGATACAGTGGGCATCAAAGTTTCGATTGTTTATCCATCCCCATATCCTAACTAGGTCAGGTCACAATGGGACAGCTTACAACCGAAATGTCGTGAGATTCCACCTCACTACCCTCGATAAACAGTCTCTGGTCCGATCCACCGAGGCCCCAACTAACGGTCTGACTTACCGTTAAAACCGGCATGAATCTCATCAGCCAATCTCATTGCCAAATCCTGCCAAAAAGTCGCCAGACTACCCTTGAACGGTAGGCACGGCTCTAATCCTATTGTAGACGTGCACTCAAGCGGTCACGCACGGGCACGACCACCTGCTCTCGCACCGAAAACTCCGCAGGACCCGGCACTTTTTAGCGCGCGTGCAAAATCCGTGAGCCCGTCCGCACCACTGTTCACCATGGTTTACCTTCGAAAATCAGCCGGCTGTCCCGTCGGGTATTGGTATCGCCTTGGTGGTAAACGTTGGGCCCATTGCTCTCCCGTTTGGGGTTTGGCATCGCCCAGGCTGTGTGTAACGGAAGCTAACAGTCGATGATCCCGCCCACAATGTCTGATAACCTCTCGCCGTGGACGACGCCCGCCGCAGCCTGGATCGTTCCCACGTCCCTGCAGGATGGTGGACGTGACGTCATCAGGTGCCAGAACCTGGTCTGCACGGGCCGAAAGGGCTCCAGATCCCCTCCCCGCCGCTTCGAGACCGGTGCTGGAGGTGATAGATTCGCGCGTGATCCTGGAGCGAGATAACGCCGTTTTTCGCGTTTTTCGTTCCCGCGCGATCGTGGCCGTTTCGTCCAAGGCCAGCGTTCTTGCAGAGCGCTGAAGCTGGGTCGGTTAGCCGTTAGCGTACCGGGCGCCGCTGGAGCTCTGAGACCACAGACTTTGCGGCAGACCTCGGAAATAGCCGACCTGAGGGGGTACCGACCCGCGGGAGTCCGGGGATCTGATGCGCCGATGTAGCGGGAGCATGAGGCACCGACTGCCAGATAACGCTAACGGGTGTGATTCTGAGGCCACCATTGCACGCGAGCGTGATGGGTCAGTGATACAACGGGAATCGGAGGTCGTCAGGGGCTGATGATGGCAATTTAGAGGAAACGGGAAGTTATACCGGTAGGTATAGCGGACCATGAGGTCAGTGATCTGCATGGTGAAATAGAGCGCTGCTAGACGTGTGCGATTGGAATTATTTGACTCCCAGTGCCGTCAAACTGCTTTAGGGCTAAGTTTGTCTAAAGCTGGCACTGTAGTAGGACCATAGGATGACTATCAGGGATCGGGGTTCGATTACCCGATCAGTTCCATGTGTAGCCTTTAGTGTATACTTGTAGATTTCGCTAACGGGCAAAGCCCAATAAAAGGCAACAGTAACATGAAAGCACAGACACAGTCGGTACATTTAAAATACAACATATCAACCACAAAAGGTCGATGAGATGGTGTAAGTCTTTTAAGAATCGAGCAGTGTCGATCCAAATAACATCAAGTAAACCTACCCAATAAAACATCGCTACCATGTCCAGAACCAGAAGTGGCGCTTTCAGCACCGTCCTTGATATCCGCTGACAGGACCGACGATTGTTAATAGCTCGTTGATCATCATTCTGCCATCGTTCATCCTCTATAAGTCACCGTTCAGCAGCTGGTCGCGCGAGCGATCCGGCGTGTCATGCTCGGCATGAGCACAGGATGATCTGCGCTCGTCCGAAGCCAGCCGTGTGTTTGGTGTGCGATACAGATTTACGGGGCGCGCTGAGCTGGTCCCAGGCGAGGCGCAGGATCGTGTGATCATGCAGTGTCATGACGCGACTGTGGTCGGAAAGTTTCAGGTTCTCGTTAATGGCTCCAAGTCTCGGAATGAGGTCAAAGTGATGGTCTGGGAAAAAGCCTGTGTTGTCTTCTATGTTTTGTAGTACTTGGGATTTAACCTGGCTCCGTTATCCGTACAATACTATATCTACCGAACAAGCATGCGCACATGTTATGAACACATATGAATATGCAAGAGCTGCGCCACCTTCCGAAAGTATAGGGAGGGAAGGGGGAGGGCGGAGGCATTTTTAAGTCGATTCTTTCCATGCAACGTCCATAGGCGTATTGTAATCCGAAAATGTTGGAGGGACGCGTCTTCCCGCCCCTCCTTTGGCGCCGCCCTTGCGAGTAGGAGGACTTGAATGTTTAAGTGATTACCTACACAGAAGGACACAGATCTGCCCTCCTCCTCCATTAACTAGTCGTTACTAGCCATGGTTAACCAGAGTACCCATACCCAGATCATCTATCACTGATCCATAGTTCAGCTATACAGGCCAGCTACCCTTGAGCCACATTTCTACACACCAGCTGCCCCGGTCAACAGCTGCAGCTGCTGGTCAGCAGCAGCAGCTGGTGCAGCTGGCTGGTCACCCTGAGTCAGCAGCTGATAGCTTCCTCTTACGTGGCGCGTGGTGGCATAAAGTGCATGACATCCGTGATGATTTTATCGGCCCGGAATGTGCTGTCCTAGTTCGCAGAGCACGGCCGAGCTACGTAGATCCGACACCGATGACGTATAATTGGTTTAATGTCATTTGCAGTCGCCGCGGCCGACCCACGTTTGAGTATCGGTAATGTGACACCACAGCTGCGCGCGGGAGGTTAGTGCAGAGTCCAACATTAATCAACTGGATCGCTGATACGCCGGCCAGCGTGCGTATTAAATGTCGACGGTGGTTATGGCTCCTAACGAGTGGAGAGTCTGTTCCACCGGAAATATACGGACGAAAAAATGGTTCGTTACCCGGATTTTAATTCGTGTCGGCAAATCATAGTGTTCGGAGAGTGGTCATGAACTGAGGCTCGTGGTCAGTTGTTATGACTATACACCGTATGAATATCAGCGATGTGGCAATGCTACGTGGATGCCATATCATGCGTACAATGTCTTCGCTGAGCTTGGCTCTCTACATTGAGAAGCAGCATTTCAAATACGTCGCCTATCGTCAATAATGTCATACTAGTCGTGACAGCTGCGTGTCAAGCCCAAAGGTAACAGCCAGGGATTGGTAACCACCGGAGGCGGGTTGAGTTCGGAAGGGTGTAGCTCCTGCCGGTTTGTGCTACTGCTGGTATGCTTGTCTCCCAATCCTGTGTAACCAATACTGACAATCCGTGACATTCGGTGGGTGCCTCCGTGACATCGGTGGACTCATCCGTTTGTCATGCCTGGGTAGAGTGATACCTAACCGTTGTCCGGACTGTGATTTACTGAGATCGACTGCCGTTGTTCTGCCGTTGATCTCGATCATTCGGCCGCTCTGACACTGTCGCCGCATGAAGCGGTCCCATGTCGCTGCATAGGTGCATATCTGCAGATCCGGAAACGAGGCACAGCACGTTTAACAATGCGGGATCGTGCTAAATCGCTCCTTTCTAACAAAATATGGATACATTGACTGCAGGTTAGGGTTTGAAGTGTATTATTCTAGCGTTCATATATACCGAAACATGCGTGCGATATTTAGGCAGAAACTTGATACGGCACATAGGCATTGGTGAGATATTTGCCTCCGTGTTCGGTTGGAAGACAAGTGAGCATGTTTCCGCTTCTCTCATCCAATGTATCTTATATCACACGGTCTGGTGCAGTGCGGTCTACATGTGAGCTTCTTCCCGGTGGCTCCATCCCTGCCAGCAGCAGCAGGAGAAGCGCCTCAGCGGAGATCATCTGCTGATTCTCTTACTAACCGGACAGAAGGTGATCCTCTGTGGACTTACGCGCCACTGTGCAGCCTCAGATTCAACATACTGTGCTTAGAATGAGACATTCGCGAAGCGGTTCTGTTGGGCACAAAGTTGGTGGTGTTACGCAGTGGCTTTCTTAAGATTCTTAGACAATAAGTGGAACGGTTTATGTCAGGTGACATGCATAAACATTTTCCTTATAGTCTTAAAACACGTCTTTTTCCAGCTTAATCCGCTTCACATTTAACATGTAATGCGACTTAATGCTACCTGAACTGAAAATAAAACCCGTTTTGGCATGCATCCGGTACCAAAGAACGGAGTTAACACGAGATGCCGTGCGCCATATTCCGCTTAAATAGGGATTTTTTAGCGACTGCAGCCTGCCAATGGCGTCACGATTTTTTATCACANGCTGGAGGGGTCCCTGTTCACTGTAGGCACCATGTTCGCTGGTGGGCACTCTCCCCTACTGCAAAGAACATCGAAATCAATACACATTCTGTTTGCCAAAAGGGATAACTTGACTTTAAGAACTCCCCTGCCCTGGACCAAGAGCAGCGGCATACATGTCTACTTATATTTCTGTCCCTAGATGGCACCAGTAGTAAGCTCCTGCAGTTATGCTGTACCGCATAGCTTGAAGCCAAGGACTGCGATCTTCGCAATGGCGGAAGGGGATGGGGTAAGGAGTTATTCGGGTTGTCAATAGGGAGTAACAGTACCCTTGATGCTGAGGACCACTGGGCTAAATTAACATTTGAAATACAAACAATGAGTTTTTCGGGTCCATAATCGTGCCTACCAGAAAATTAGCTTTGAAGGGTCCGGCGAGAATTCGTTTTTATTAACTTTCTGCAGAAACATATGTACAAGGGTCTCAAAATGATTTTATCCTAAATCTGTCCTCCCTAACTCTTCGCTGATGGGGTCTCAACATTATTTTATCGTAACTCTTCCCTCCCTAACTCTTCGCTGATCATGTTCAGTGCTTACTGTGCTTGCACTCGGGGATGATGATGATGATTATAATTATTATTTGGATTTAAGGGCGCCTCATACACTCGGGGAAACACTACTATCCCTGCATGACATTCAACACGTTTTGGGAAGAGTGGGCCTAGGGGACAACTAGACAAGGGTTCAACACAGCAATAACAGGTACAACATTTCAGCAAAATATTAGTTTGATTTCGGTCTAGGTCACAAATAATATTTAGCAACACTGGCCAAACATACAAGGCGTAACCAACAGCGATTGAGTATCTCAAACAAACACAATGTTCACAAACGTCGCTGAAACAGTCGCTGGGGAAAAAATACAGTAAATCTATTTACTGAGTGATTCAATTATTTATTCATTAAATCGTCACTTTATTCATCAACTCATGCATCAACTCATGCATCAATTCATGCATCAATTCATGCGTCAATTCATGCATCACTTCATGAATCAACTCATGCATCAATTCATACATCAATTCGTGTATCAATTCATGCATCAATTCATGCATCAATGCATATATCAATTCATGCATCAATTCATACATCAATTAAATGTCAGCATTTATGCAGGGCCAATCATGCAATCAATCATGCATCAAAGTCATGCATCAAGTCATGCATCAATAAACCAGCGACGTTACTGAAGGGGCTATTTATAGGCCCCCTCCCTTATTTTGCAAGTATATCATAAACCAACCACGGTATCGTCACCAAACTTTTGAGTACCTTGTCTCACATCAATTACAATGTTACTGAAGGAAAAAGATACCTGTTAATGTTCAACCGTTAAATTGACGTCAGAGTAACGTCATGTTTTGCGGTTTTGTTGAAAAAAGTTTAATATAATTCAATTGTTCATATACAAAATGACAGATAAATAACTTGGCCGTATTGAAACTGCCGAATCTATGATTTTCAAAATGTACTGAAATTAAAAAATGCAAAATCCAGCTCTATTTTGTTTTTATATAATATATTTTTTTCTCTCCAAAAACCAGAAATATATGGTTAAGACGAGTCCAATGAATATGTGTAGCAAGTTTGAAGTCGATATCCTGGAAAATGATTTGACTTACGACCCTTCAAAGACAAAATTCGACCATCTCTACATCATTATCATGCATACAAATTGTATTTCCGTTTTTTCCCTTCTATATTTATATAAAACTAACAATGTTTTAAGTTCATTTTTCGAAGTCTAATCGAAAAACGAACCCATAAACATTTCTAACAACCCCTAATGACCGTAATCTGCAGTTTGACCTCATAACCTCGGATGTTAAACCAGTCATCCATTCGCTCATTCCATTGCCCATTGGATAGAACCACATGCAGCAGAGAACAATAAATGCACAACACGATAATTACACAAGCAATGTCAAGATAGCACAAGACAGGACGGTACTTGCAAAGGAAAAACAATATCGAAGAGGACAACAACTGGTGCAAGGCAGAGCAACGGTTGCATCAGCACGTTCGACGTTTAAAATCCTTCGGTTACGACCACTGCATTAGCCAAGTATGTTGAATGTTTATACCGGCGATGCCCATGCCCCGTCTGGACAGAGCTGGTGAACAAGATAGCGTCGCGCACCGTGCATTAGAGAAACTTTCACAAACACAGACCCGACGAGAAGCTTAAACACCTAGGCTGAAATAGGAAGGTAACAACTATGCCCAACGCCCGTGATAGTCTAGTGGTTAGGACCCCGCGTTGTGGCCGCGGTAACCCCGGTTCGAATCCGGGTCACGGCAACACGGCTTATTTTTTGGTGTAGTTTGCTTCCTTTGCAGACTCCTGAATGCGACTGTAACCGCATAGCTTTTCACTCACACTGTAGGAACCCAAAAAATCGTTCACTAATTACATCTCGTATCAAAACAAATAGATTCACAGAACGCCAGCCGTTATGAACAGGGGCCGGATCCAAGGGGGGCAATCCGGCCATGGCCCCCCAAAGCGAAAAAGGGTGGGGCCAACATATCTTTTGCCCCCCCCCCCCAAAGGACAACAGTGAATACCCACATTGTTCAATACGGACTGATTTGGTACTATTTGGTATTAACATGGTGATCTGGTACCCGAGGAAACGAATAAGAATTTATCGTTAAATAGCTTTGAAGCGATCAGAAATCCAGGCCTATCACAATACAAAACTGGAAAAATTTCGCGCCGCTTCGCGGCATTACACAAGTTTCGCAATTGCTTTGCACAAATTAGGAAAATGGAAAAATTAATTCATTAAAGCTGTATGGCAGAGGCTCTCCTTGACGGTAATTCCGGCCCCAGCGCCACTTTCATACAATATTAACCCTCGCCTTGACCGTTTTCCACCTTTCGCCGTACGGGAGGGGCGGAACAGGATTCCCTGTTAACTTTCAAACCAAAGCATTCATAGAGGACGCGGAAAGAACCCAGCATGTTTGCCTGTCATGTGAGGAATCAACGGTTATGCATTTTAGGTTTCAGTCGATTAGGTGAACTTCCAGTCAAGTGAATGACCTAGATCATCACGTCAGAATAGCATTTTTCTCCGTGCAGAACCTCCAAATAGAAATTTAGATAAATGTAAATAAAAACTGGCCTTGACAGTTGTCTCAGAAATACAGAAAATGTATTTATTTGTCGGTATTTCAAAATAAGTCAAGAAAAAGTGATTAAAAAATGACGTTCATGAGTTTCTACACTTAGGGAGCCATCACTCAATCACAAAAATATTATTGCAAGTCATTGCTTTAAATTTGTGTTGGTATTTCCCATATTTAGTTCTCTCAGCTTATCTGTTGTTTGTTCAAAATCGTTGACAATTTTTTTAAAGTGATTCCCCATTTTTCAGTTTTTTAGGTAGAAACCCAAATTTTCGGAAACCGATTTGGCATTTCCTAAACTTAAAATTGCCATTTCGATCTTTATCGCTATCTGTTGCAAATTTGCTGACAAATCGTCAATTTTCTACGATTTTACAATATACTATACCGTCTTTCCACCAACTATAATGCGTCACTTAAAACGTCGATTTTCTCCAAAATACTGAACCAATTTCAGTTGAAATTTTGCCAGCATACGTAATTGTTGTCCAACCAGCTACGAAATTCTTACAAAAGATACGCCGCTATGAGTAAAAAGTGATTTCTGAAAAAACATCAGAGCCTGTCAGGCCCCTTGAAGCCCTGAGCGAGGGTTAATTTTCAAGCTGGCTACCAATTAAGCATGGCCTGCCGAGTGCGAAAAAGGCGACGCGAACTATATGCGTGGACATCGCCCCTAAAACACCTAAAGACCTAACATTCAAACAAATGCGTATTTTAACCATAGAGAATCCACATTAACCCCTCGCACACGACGGGGGCAGAATCATCCGCCCCCCCCACAGTTTTTCCGACAGCAGGAAGACGGCGGCGCGAGCGCCGGCAAATTTTTGCATAGGCTGTTTTGGGCATCAATTCTGCACACTTTCTCAATTTTATTACTTCTAACTTCCAAGGTCACGGGTCAGGTCACATTAAATGACCTTGAACCTCAAGTCACGTTTTGGTAAGTTTGACAGTCTTGCCGAAGCCATAGTAGTGGACCAAAACGAGTTTTAAAACCACAGTGTGTTGATAAGGCCGTTGGATATCTACAGTTTGTTTATCTCGAAATTTTTATACTGTGACTGAGGTCATGGTCAATTTTTGAGACCTCCCATTAATAAGTCTTATGGGAGTTAAGTAAATGCGCACCAATCGATCAAAACCTGGTAAATGTGTCAGTTTCATCCTATCACTATTATGAAAGCCAGAGCAGAAGAATGCATGTTATTTTTTCTTCCGTGACCTCGGTTTAAGGTCAAATCCAATGTGCCAAAAGTTCATATTTTTTGCTGCAATAACTCAGGTCATACTAAGATAGAGTGCTGTGGTTTTCACCATTCTGTTCTCTTGTCAACTCTATCGATGACATAAAATTGACTTTGACCTTGACCATACTCAGGATCAGGTCAATTTTTGTAGTTTGACCTAGCTAGATCATACGATATATGGTTCGATGCGCCTTGATGTGAGAAACACGATGGTGGCAAAATGACTGCTCTACCTTTAAAACTTAAGAAGAAGCTATCAAAAAACTTTTCAGTAAAATTAACCCTATTAGTGGCAGGCTCCCCGCTACCCCTATTAGTGGCAGGGGGGGGGGGCATATTCGCCCCCCCGGAGATCTCGAGATCTACCCGTCCGATTTTTCAAAAATCGAAACGGTGGTCGATTCACCTTAACATTGATCTAACATTTTAAAAAAAATCATAAATTTAAATAGTGGGGGTCAACGGAGGGCCAAAAAGTAACACAATTTAGAGGTATTTTTGATCCAACACACTGCCATGTTATCAACCATTTAATCTCGAATCAACAGTGATCGATATAGATTAAGGAGAAACTTTATTTGTGACGATTGTAAAAAATTCAAAAAATCATAGGCGTGTGCAGGTCACTAAATTGGGGGGCAAAGTTAGAAGCTAATTCAAACATTTTTTAATGGCTTTTTCTGAATAATGCCAATAGTTTCGATTTTAGCATCATACAAAAATAGATTATTAAGACATATTTTTGTTACCATAGGCGGTGCAGTTAACGAAAGAAGGGAGGCCAAATATTCAAATTTATGACGCAGTCATGCTGTCTACCACGGAATAAAACTCAGTTATGGTCCATAGGATAGTTCCGTTTTGGAATTGGCTGCAAATCATCGATAGCGTATCCAGATCCCTTTGGGAGTTGCAGCCTTTTTATAGGAATAAATCCCGCTATGTAAATACTAAACTAGTCAACAATTACTAGTTTGCTTTATGCAATTTTCAATTTCACATAAGTTTTGCGCGCTTTTACGCCTACCTGGCCTCGCCGTATTCTCTTCAAAGTTTCAAAAAAGGACCCCTGGGCTTTTTTTGCATCGCGAAAAACTGCAGTTATGGTATGTCGCTTGTAGGCCCATGCAATCAAAGTTTCCTGCAACAATATGACCCCTGTTTTTTCGATTGCCTGAGGCGCCTCTGCAATAAAATGTATTTATTTCCTCTTCTGACTCATATGTCCAGTCATTCATTTGCTCAAAACTATCTGTTTTATTGTCCGTAATCGCTGGTATATCGTTAGTCACTATGCAAGTTTGATCCCCTTTGCTGTGCCTGGACACGCCCTTGAACTTAAGACGTAATAAATTATGGCCGAAAATTAGAAGCGAAAACTATCTCAGCATTTTATATGCGTATAAACACAATTTGTATTCTTATTGACTGTACAGCTAGCGTTTCATACTTTTGGAAATCCCCCTTTCAAGTTACCTGAACCGCCCTACGGTAATAAAATACAATATATCATGAACATTAACAATTTGAACTTATTTTAAATCACCGCTAAAACCTGTATCAACTTCTTCATACTTAGGCAGTTAGGAAAAATCCGGTGAAATCGCATTTCCGGTATTATCGACATTGTCGCGAAAAAATCCTCCCAAAACTGGGCCTGAAGACCGCCTCTGTTCAAGTCAGAAACTCCAAAATTTGACTCCAGATGGTGAAAAATCAATTTTAGGAAAAGTGCCCCGAAATTTCATAAGCTACTCGTAGCCGTTTGGAGATATCTAAGAAAACATTGAGGGGTGGGCAATATTTGCCCCCCCCTGCCACGTAAGTAGGCGGTTAAGCATTTGACCTTCGCTGACTTCTGGAGCCGTTAACTATTGAACCGATCTCAATCTGAGGATATGTAGCGAGAATGTGTTTCAAGAACATTGCAGTGTTTTTTTTCGGATGCTCCTAGCTATGTTAGTTACTAGCTAGCCCGGATGTATGTGAGCAGTGCTCAATGTGACTTCGAAATATTGGGAAAAAGACCTTTTTGACCTGATCTGGTACCTCAATATTGACCTGAATCAAAAAAAAATAGCTAATATTTTTCGCTATTACTCGTTAAGCCCTACCTCACGCCGTTTTCCGCTTCTCGCTACTTGCGTTAGTTTTGAGATCTCGGGTGGTTGGCGATATCCGCCCCCCGCTGAAAGTTGACTCACCCCCGTCGGTGGAGGGTAATAAAGTGTTTGCAAAGGCATGCCGCAGACAAAACGGAATATACGTTTTTACGTCAGTTCATCCGACCCCCTCAATAATTATCCGGTGACGCCCCTTGCGACGTTAGTATGAGATAAACGTTATTATTGATTACCTACGTGAGTATATGCTACGGAAATGGTGTTCTGTGTGTTTTAAAGTGATTTTCCCCGATTTTTTACCCAAAAAACGAAAAAGTTTTTTCCCGATTTTTTCCCCGATTTTTTTTTGCGAAAAAAGTATTTAAAAAATCCGACAAAAAAAAAACAGAAAAAATGTATTTTTTCTGAAAAATCGTATTTTTAATCTCTAATGCCAAATAAGGTGAAAAGCCCAAATCCGCGAAGAAAAAAAATGGGGGTACCTTTTTGCCGCAAAAAGTTGCCCCCCCCAAACCGAGGGGCTGGATCCGCCCCTGGTTATGAACACGAGACCACCCATCACTGAGTTCCCGAAAATTACTTCGCCCAGACGAAAATGCATCACATTGTCGTGTCACGTGCTTATCGCAAGCCAACACCGCGATATAGGCCACCAAAAAGTAACAACTTTCGCCAAAATCGGAAATAAAACATGACAGAAACACGCCATTTGAAGAAAAGATGTCAGTAGCCTGGCAGGCTCCCGTCTACATTATGCAGGCGTTGGTGGTATAATGGTGAGCATAGCTGCCTTCCAAGCAGTTGATCCGGGTTCGATTCCCGGCCAACGCAACCAATGCTTTAGGTCTCCTCAGACTTTCGACGATACCAGATATTCGCCTCGTATGAGATCAACAAGTGCAGCGCCAGCGTGTGCAATGTCACGACCTTGAGGTAGGGGTTGCTACATCTTTAACAACAGTAAGTGAGTGGGAGTGCCTGGGGGAGGGGATGATTACCCCACTTGGGGTAATGGAGTCTTCGGTTAGAGTTGTACCGGTTGAGCAGCTAAGCGAGATATTATGACTGATTCGTAGCAACGGCATACATGTCTACTTATATTTCTGTCCCTAGAAGGCACCGTAGGTAGCGCCTGAAGTTATGCTGTTACCGCATAGCTTTGAAGGCCAAGGCCTGCGACCTTCGCAATGGGGAGGATGGGTAAGGAGTTATTCGGGAGTCAATAGGCGTGTAACAGTCCCTTGGATTGTGAGGAGCACTGTGCTAAATGAACGTTTGAAATATAAATTAATTAGTTTTTCCGGGTCCATAATCGTACCTACCTGACATTGCTTTGAAGGGGTGGCGGCGGGAATTCATTTTTGTTTTCTTCCTCCTGAAGCATATGTATAATATGGGGTCTCAAAATTATATTATCTTAACTCTTCCCTCCCTAACTCTTAGCTTCATGTGCAGTGCTTACTGTGCTTACACTCGAGGAAGCACTTCTATCCCTTCATGCCAATCAACATGTTTTGGACAGGGTGGGGCCTAGGAGACAACTAGACAAGCGCAACGCATCAATAACGTGTAGAACATTTAAGTAAAATCTTAGTTCGATTTCGGTCTAGGTCACAAATAACAATCAGCAGCACTGACCAAACATACAAGGCGCAATCGAAAAACGATTGAGTATCCAAAATAACCACAATGTTGAGTCCAGTGTTTTTATTTTGAAAGTAAACCTGCTAGGGAAAATATAGTGAATTAATTTCCTGGTTGATTCAATTATTTAAACATTGAATCGTACATTTACTCGTCAACTCATGCATCAATTCATGGCATGCATCAATTCAAAGCATCAATTCATGCATCAATTAATGTATTAATAATTCATGCATCAATTAATACCACAATTCATGCAGCAATGCATGTATCAATTCATGCATCAATTCATGAATTAATTTATACATCGTGTGAGATTAGAGTTTTTCGGGCGCTTAAGCAAATTAAGGCTATCAATTTATACATCCATTCGTGCATCAAATCATGTATCAATTCATGCATCAAAACATGTATTAATTCACGCATCAAGGCATGCATCAATTAAAGGAAAATAATCACGTTTTATTTTTGTTAGCAGCAATTTCTTAGGCTTCCGTTATAATGTAACAATGATTTAATAAAAATTTAAGAATTTAATAAAAATATTCCCTTATTAAATGTTGTAAGTTTTTTACAGTAGATATACTTTTTCGAAACCAATGAGCAGTATTTTTCATCACTATTTAATGGCGCCATATTACCGGTGTTTCAAACTTGTCCGACGCTGGACAATCTCCCTGAAACAAATCGTCGACACTAAAAAGGCCGTCGTTGGTTGCCAAGTTAATTTTTCCGATTGAGTTGCCAATGTTTAATTGTTTGTCGAGTGTTTCGGAGGGAAATTACTTATTGCAATGATTATGTAAACCATAGTGCTGTATACAGCCAGATACAAAGTTATACAAAGTTTGTAATGCTGACAATTTATGGAACAATTTCACGACTAGTACAACTAGGCCGCCATAGGAGGCCAAATTAAACCGCTCATTTGGTTTCCTTGTTTATTCAATGGCTATCAAATGTATAGGATCGCCGGCCATATTATCGAAACAAGCAGGATTTGAAATATCTTTTCCACTTCATTGCGTAAGAAAATAATACGGGAAAAGCCCGCAGTTTGATGAGATCAAAAAGTTACTTGCAAGCAAGTTGCAAAATACCGGTCATTTGAAAGATAGCATGGAACGCTTTATCAACTTTTAACTTGAAATATATTTACGGTTAGGAATATTTTTATGCAAAATGTGATAATGTACAAATACATTTTTGTCTCGTCTATCCATTTCAATTCATAAACTCCAACTTTTGTGGAAAAATGGTAAATTTCCCTTTAAAGGGAGTTGTGCCTACTCACATAGTCATGTGGAGTTGTTACCACTAAGTCTGTTATGAAAACAGAATTTTCTGAATTTTTGCCATGTACTTTCATTTCCCCAGATTCACTATAAATGCTGAGATATCAAAAATTCGCCCAAGATCAATTCCGGCAGAAAAAAATTATCCATGATTCGCCAGAGACTTCGCTACTAGAAGCATTGCCTTCAACCAGTAAGACGCCTAAAACTCGGGCGAAGGACGAGCGAGGCCGAATAAATCCGCGCTCATAATTATCACTCCGGTCCAACGGAGCGGTTCGTCTTGTGCAAAAGCAATCATTTGAATTATTTTCGCTGTGTTGTTTTGCCGTCGCAAATAGATACCGAACTAAATCGATACTTTAAAACTAAATAGGTTTTGAAGCGTTATTTTAACATTTCCAAATAGCTTCAATGTTTGTATGGCAAAAAATTCATTTGGTGCTGGGTATTAGCATGGATTTTGATTGCGCTTTACAGCCGCATCATTTGTATCGTCTAGCCACCCTTTGAGGTTTTAACGCTACGGCGGTGTTAATTAGGAAATATTACTAAAAATCGTCGATAAAAAATAACTACAGACAGAAATTTAACAGTGAAAATACTGTATGCAAACCTAAATTTTGGGAATGCATTCTTTAGAGACAGTTAATTGGTCTACAGATTGGGTGTTTGTTTTCACTCGCTTCACCTCCCATAGTACCGGCTGACACTGGAATATATAAATTGTGAGAAGAACGTCATAACAACTAATGAATTTGAAGCATGTATAGCCACTCTAACTTTACACGTACCACTCGCGCCGCTCGATCGACACCACCCTAGTGCATACGCCGCGGGCGGATCGTTCTCTACGCATTCTTGTCGTTTGATCCCGTGTCTTATAGCAAGAACTTATTGGAAGCAAAATATAGTTAACCTGTTTATATGCCACGATGTTTTGCAAAGAGTAATTTTGGATACGGAACAGGGTTTTGTGACACGTGCGTGCACGTGCAGCGTGTGACCAGAGTTGTACCTGGCAAGACCATTGCCGGTCGGTTGGTCTCCAGCCTCACCACAAAATTTTAGCTTTATAGGTCCAGCCGTTTCTCAGCTTACATGCAAGAAGATACATACTTCTCAGAACATACCACCCTGACCAAACGGCCAAGAGGGATCCACAGCGAGCCGACGTGTCTGAACCAATCTCATGAGAAAAAAACATGTTCCAAATAATCAATAAATGTCATATGCATGGGGCTATCAGATGAGCGCGCAAATGAGAAACCGAACTATGTCAAATCGGAAATGCGGGGTTCAAAAAGTATAAAGCTTATGAAAACCAGAGAAACGTCCGCGAGTACTGACCGGGCCCGGCGCGGGCGCCGGGCCGGGTCTGGTCCGCTTTATATGTTGGAAAAATCAGATAGATCAAAATGAAGGACTCGCTCCGCAGCTTCGCGACTCGCTACATCGTTAATTACAACGCTAGCATATATTGTTAGCGCTGGCCAATAGAAAACAACTCGTGAGCACTAACAGCAGCTGCCGAACAGAGCCTCGAAAACTTCAGGCAAACCCATACATTGTTTTTATGGGTTTGTTTATTGTCTTTGGTGCGCCATTGTAGGTAACATCTTCGTTACACTGTTTATAGTGGCGATCGTCATGAGTTTTGAAACAAAACAAATGCAAAACAGAATATAAGTAAAAATTCAACTAAAGGGGTGAAAAAAGACGTGAATTTTATCGTAACCAATTATCAAACCAATTGCTTCTTACCGCAATAAAAAAAATTGACATTTCAAAAGAGTAGGCGCAATTCCTTCAATGCATAAATTAATGCATCAATTCATACATTAATTAATTCACCGATTTATGCATCAATTCATACATTAATTCATTCATATGCATTCGTCATTCGTCGCATTCGTCGATGCATTCGTCGATGCATTCATCATTGCCGTTAATCAATTCATTCGTCATTTTATGCATTAATTCATTCATCATGATCAATTCATGCACTAATTCTTTCATCAATGCATTAACCCGCGCCCCACTGGGCCTCTGCATTTCCTTCGCCCGACTGGGGGGGGTGTTTGAAGACCCTCCCCCCTCTAACTCGGCTCCCATGGCACTTAAACCAAAACAAAAGACATTGTTCGAACCGTTATCAAAAATCATTTCGAAACTATTTCAGACTTTTTTTCGCTCAAAGTCAAACTCAGGTCACCAGAGGTCATCGAAGGTCAAATTTCATAGTTTTAGTACATGCTCCAGAAACCCCCAAGATATCTCGGAAACTATGGCTATCTAGAAACAAACGATCAAAAGACAATACGGCGTAGGGCAATGGAAATTGGGCAATCGCAGGCCGTATGTCCTCAAAATTGAGACCTCAGGTCAATACGTTTAGGCTCTAGAGGTCATTAAAGTAAAAAGCTGATTTTGGCAGAGATATTTTGTGAATAACTTTCGAGTAACAAAGTAACGCCATACTGTTTACGCCATCATGTTGCCTCGTCAAGGCACTTTGAAATATGTACCAATTTAATTATGTTAGGTCAACTTGAAAACATGACCTCAGGTCAAGGTCAAGTGTGACCCAAGTGAGGTCATGTTGCATATCAGTAGATGTGTCTTGACAGAGACAAACATACTGTGTAAGTTGGCAGTTTCTATCTTCATTATGGCCAAGTTATTGACAAAAATGTGTTGGTGGCCTCGGATGACCTCAGATGACCCCGTAATGTTTCCTGACAAACCTGCACTTGATCATACATAATATTATATGATAACATTATCCAGAAGGAAATGGACTGATATCGTAGACCAAGAAAGCATTTGATTATTTCTCACATTGACTTATAATGGGAGATCGAAAACATTGACCCGACCTAAGTCACGCGGATTGCAAAAAATCCGAGATACCATTTGTAAATACTATCGACTTAATGTAATCTAAAAGTTTTGATATCGACCCTTAAGAAACTGTAGTCATGCACGCGCAACGTTTTTGTAGGTAGGCACTTGACCTGACCTGGCGACCTGATCCTGACCTGACACGAAACTTGAATTTTCGCAAAAATGTCCGGAAAGAATCAGTGCATAGTTATGCCAAATTTGCGGCGCTACGCGCCGCCGTTTTTTCGTTATCTTGAAAAACATGAGGGGGGTGTTCAAACACCCCCCCAGTGGGGCGCGGGTTAATATTCATCATTGCATTCATGAACTCATTCATCAATTCATTCATAAATATATGTATAAATTCGTGCATACATTCAGTCATTTGTTTAACCAGTCATTCATTCGCTCATTCATTTCCATTGATACAACCACACGCAGCAAAGAACAATAAATACACATAGGTACGACAATTACGCAGAAAATGTCAGGATAGCGCAAGACAGGACGGTCTGTAAAGGGAAAAACAAAATCGAAGAGGACAAAAACTGTGCAAGGCAGAGCAACGGTTGCATCAGCACATTCGATGTTTAACATATTTCGGTTACGACCACTGCATTAGCCAAGTATGTTTAATGCCAAGGGCGGATCCAGGGGGGGGCAAAAGGGGCCATGCCCCCCCAAACCCCCAAATCGGCGCAAATTTTTGACTACATTTCCTTGAGTTTGTCGTAAAACAAGCAACTTTCTAGAGAAAGTTTGTTTTAAATCAGTTATTGATAAACATAAGCAAGCGAAATTCCGATGAGTTTACATAATTATGCGGTTAATGTTTGGGATTCCCTGCCACCCCCCCCCCCCAACTGTCAAAATCACACTTTCTGGATCGCCGCAGTGTTTAAAGGGAGTGTGCCTACTCTTTTGAAATGTCAAATATATTTTATTACGGTAAGAAGCTACTGCTTTGATATGGTTACGGATAATTCACGTCTGGAGCCCCTTTAGTTGAATTTTACTTATTTTTGTTTTTGCATTTGTTTTGTTTCAAACCAGAAACGAGATCGTCACTATAAAAGAGTAGCGAAAATGTTAACCTATACTGGGCGCACTGGCCAGAGCTAACAATATAATGCTAGCGTTGTCGGAATTTAAGAGCAATGCTTCTAGGTTGGCCCGCCCCCCCCGAAAAGGGCCCCCCTTTCCCCCCCTCTGGCAAGAACTATTGATAATTAATATTCTGCCAAGAATGTGATTGGCAGACTTTGGAATATCTCAGCAATAAATGATTCTGGGGAATTTGAAGTAATGGCTAAATTCAGAAAAAATAATGTTCTACAGACTAGTGTCAACAACTCCACAATGACCAAATGTGAGTAGGCACACTCCCTTTAATGCATATACGGGCGATGCCCTGCCACGTCCGACAGCTGGTGAACAAGATAGCGTCGCGCACCGTGCGTAAGAGAAGCTTTCATCACAGACACGAGCTGGAACACCTAGGGCTGAAATATGAAAGTAGCGCCCAATCCCAACGCCGTGATAGTCTAGTGGTTAGGACCCCGCGTTGTGGCCGCGGTAACCCCGGTTCGAATCCGGGTCACGGCATTGCGGCATTATTTCGGTTGAGTTTGCTTATTTTTTCGATTCCTAAATGCGACGTTACCAGAATAGCTTTCACTCCCGCTGTACCCAAAACTCGATCACTAATTGCGTCTCGTATAAACTCCAAATAGATGCACGCACAGAACGCCAGCCGGTATGCACACAAAGACCACACATCACAAATAATCCCTGAAAATTCCTTCGCCCGGACGAAAACTCATCACTTTGTCGTGCCATCTGCTTATTTTAAGACAACACCACAATATAAGCCACCAAAAGGAAACAACTTTCGCCAAAGTCGGAAATAAAACATGACAAAAGCACGCCTTTCGAAGAAAAGATATCAGCGGCTTTGCAGACTCCCGTCAACAGTAACCATGCGTCGGTGGTATAATGGTCAGCATAGCTGCCTTCCAAGCAGTTGATCCGGGTTCGATTCCCGGCCGACGCAGCCAATGTTTTCGGTCTCAGACATTCGACGATTGGTCAGATATTCGCCTCGCACGAGATCAATAAGTGCAGCGTATGCAATGTCACGACCTTGAGGTAGGGTTGCTAGTTCCTTCATCTTTAACAGATATGAGTGTGTTTGTGGAGGGGGGGTTATTACCCCAATTACCCCACTTGGGGTAATGGAGCCTTTGGTCGGGGATTGTGCCGATTGAACAGCTAAGCGAGATATTATGACTGATTCGTATCATGATAACGTACAATACATAACAATCTACAACCTAGTTATTTTTATCTGCTGTAGATAGTTAGTAGTACTGAAGTACTACGAACTATCTGCAGCAGTAGTACTGCAAATAGCATCAAATCCAATACACATTATGTTCACCGGAAGGGGTAGCTTGACTTTAAGAACAACTGCCCTGCTCTGGACCAAGAGCAGCGGCATCACTGGCGGATATCCAGAGGGGAGGGGGCAACCTAGGCCATGTTGCCCATCATCCCCCTCCCCAGCCTCAAAGGGGGGCCAAACATGTCTTTTGTCCCCCCCCCCTTCCCCAACGTCAACAATTTATCGTAAAAATTGCCTTCGCAGCAGTCAAAATCCAGCTATCTACAATGAAAAACAGAAAAAATCGCGTCGCTTCGCGGCATGACACGACTTTTACTATTGCTTATACAAATTTTGAAAATGAATAAATGGAATCCATGAAGTGTCTGGCAGAGCCTTTTCTTGGCAGTAATTGCTCGCCCCAGGGCCCACTCCTATCATAAGAACTTTTAGGCGAACATTTTAGCTAGTCTGCCGAGCTCCGAAAAAGGCGAGACGAACGCAAAGACGCGACCATCGGCACCCAGAACCTGCTCCAGTGGTGCCCAACTTGCTGGACCGAAGATCTAATTAATAATGGGGACCAGGCCAAGACCATCTACCCGAGCCATCTCCCCCAAGCTCCTCCAGATACACAGGAACCATTTATGCGCGTAAAGTCGTACTGCCTTTTGCTGCTTTCAAACCATTTACATTGTTACCAGCACTGGAGAATCCTAGGGGAGGGGGAGCATTTAGGGATAGGCCCCCCAGGCATGAAGTGGACAGCCCCCCCCCCCCCAACGATCAAGCCTCACAAGAAAAAGGTATCGGTAATTATGTATAATGACTTATCCTTAGAGTTGTGCAAGTTAACAATTTATCAGGGAAATGTAACAATTTATCGTCAAAATGGCTTTGCAGCAGTCAAAATCAAGCTATCCACAGTAATGCAAACTAAAAAAATTCGCGCCGCTTCGCGGCAAATTTCCCAATTGCTTATACAAATTTGTTTTAGCCACTTATCCTCTACAAGGCCCACCGTCTATATTTATGGGTTCATCGGGAAAACCGTAAAAAAATCGCGCAACCTCGCGGCGCTAAATATGAGTACCTAACTATAACATGGAAATATATTTGAAAATGCGCAAAGAACGCTTTTCGCATTCCAGCCGACCCACTAAAAAACTTGGAACGACGCCCCCGCGTGTCGTTTGAGATAAACGTACTTGCTACTTATATATTTTATTCCGAGCATAAATGCTACAAAGTATTGCGTTTTTTTGTCGCGTTTGTATATTTTTAAGAGCTCAAATACCAAAAAGGTGACCACCCAAATTCGGGTAAAAAATGGGGTACTTTTGCCAAAAAAAGTTGCCCTCCCCCAATAAAAGACACGGAAATCCACCAGTGAGCGGCCTGCAATTCAGTAAAGGTACTTAAAAGGACTGTCCACTCAAGTAAAATTTGGAAACAATGTTAAAGAACAGCCAATTGATGTCCAAATTTGATGTCAGCACATGAAGCTCCGTTTTTTTTTATTCGCGCCAGTCGCCCAATATTCGCCGTTCAAAATTTCAGTTTTCTTCAGCATGAGTCGACGAGTCCCACCACTTCTTACGCAAAATGATAGGCATGATGGAATGATGTACAATGAAGAAAGTTAATGTAAAGAAAGCTTTTTTTACTTTACCGAAGGGGATTTGAATTTCCCAGCATTAAATGAACGTTTTCCCGACCGAGGTATTTTCTTATGAATTGGTCCTCCCGATCCGGAGACACCAAATGAAGAGTCTGTTCACAGTTTCCATGCAAACGACTCAAATGCGGCAAGATGCGCTAGATTCAGTTAACAAAACCAAAGTATACAGCGCACGGCGTCTCATCCAATGCAATACGTCAAGCTGACGGTTGGCTCATTCAGTTCATATCCCTCTCTTTGTGATTACAGAAACTTGCAACGCTTCCATGTAAGTAGTGGTGAGTATAGAAATAAAGTAAACAGTTTTTAGATTCTAAAAGTAATAGAATTAATTGTCTGTTTTTGTTTTTGCGCTTTTTTGGATAAGAGTTAATGGCAATTCAAAAATCACATAGTGGCTCCTTAGGTCTTGTTTAAGCCTGTTTTTGCGATATCATCCGGAAGAGGCAGTGTCCCTTTAATATGTCAAAACTCACTTATTGCATATCGTATAAATAAAACAGACACACGGAACGCCAACTGTTATGTACACAAAGCCACACATCACAAATAATTCCGGAAAATGCCTTCACCCCGCCGAAAATGCCTTACCTTGACACGGCACCTGCTTATTGCAAGCCAACACCGCAATATACGCCACCAAAAAGAAACAACTTTCGCCAAAATCGGAAATACAACATGACAGAAACACGTGTTTTGGTTTAGCAACCAAGTTAAGGAGGAGGCTAGTACTTAGGGAGACATACCTATAAACCAAGTCAGTCAAAAATAATAAATATAGATATTGCTTTGATTTTTTTAGGGCATCGTCCATACTTTGTTCTCCAATATATCTTCCAGATTTATATTTTAATATAGTTTTCAAATTGTAATTTTGTGTTAAAAAATTTGTGAAAAAATCCACAAAATCGAAATGGCCAATAAAATAAAAATTGAAGATATCGTGGAGAACCAAATAAGGACGAAGACCCCCCCCCCCCCATATACAACAAAAACAAACAATATATATATTTATGACTAGTTGATATCTCCCTAAGTACTTAAGTCTCCCTAAGTATACTGAAACTTGGTTACTAAACCAACACGCAGCGACGATACACGTACATTTGAAGAAAAGATATCCGGAGCGTTGCGAGGCTCGCCGTCTGCAACTCCTGCACAGCGTTGGTGATATAATGGTCCGAAGCTGCCTTACCAAGCAGTTGATCCGGGTTCGATTCCCGGCCAACGCAGTGAATGTTTTCAGTCTCCTCGCACTTTACTTCTTAAACTTGCCAGTCGCCATGCCGAACATATCAAGACATTCAACACCAAAAATTATATTTACATTTCTGTCCCTAGATGGCACCAGTAGTAAACGCCTGAAGTTATACAGTACCGCATAGCTTGAATCCAAGGACTGCGACCTTCGCAATGGGGGGAGGGGATTGCAGAGTAGTAGGTAACTGATATATGGTCTGTTCCAGTCGCACTTCCAACTGCTTCTAACCGCCTCTAACCTCCTCTGGATAGGGGTGTACTATAAAATGGACTTTTTCGAAAATGGAAAAAAAGCCTGTCAGAACCTGTTCCTGGACCCTTAAAAAGACAGAGTGGTGCATCGATTTTTGGTTGTCTCCTTTCAAAAAAAAACTACCACCTGCGGATCGAAAAACTAAAACCGCTGTAAAAATGCCAATTAATAGCAATGGCAGGCATGCCACAGAAGTGGTAAGTTTTGTCCTGGATTATTCTCAACATAACTTGCCGATCCACTTCAGTGACATCAATCATAGTTTTGGTAGACCTAGATAGATAAATTTCATGTGGAACATTTTGAGCACCACAAAAGTTCCGGGTCAGGTCAGGTCACGTTATGACGTCACAAGTAAAAGTGGGATGCAACATTTTTTTTAAGGCTGTATGGATGCTCTCTTTATGCACTTAACTATTAATACATCACTGTGGGTTAGAATCTGATCATGACGGTTTATAGTGGTGGATACAGAGGGGATAGACATATCCCACCCGCCATTGAGCCTCGAAGGGACCAATAGCCAAGGGGGCCATAGTCGAATCGGTCACTCCTACGAAATTTCGGCGCCGTTTTCCAAACAAAATCGTAAGGTGCATTTGGTCACTCTGACCTCCAGACGGACCTTTCTGACCTCCAGAGAGCCCACTTGGTCTCGTAGGGCGCGAGTCGCTACAGAGGGCCTCTGAGCACCATGAAGGCCCTTGACTACTTTGAAAGGGCCCATTCTGGTTTGTTGAGTCTTATTTTCAGCATGTAAAGGTATATTTTGAACTAAACGGGTGCCATTCTAGCATATATTGTCTTCATTTATTCAAAGGGCCCCCAAGGCTTGAGGGGTCCTACTTAAGGCTGCGTAGGGCCAACCCAAGGCCTTTGGGGGCCCCTTTGTCAGTGGTGCCTCCTCCTGATCCGAATCCTGCGTCCACCACTGAGGCCAATAAATATAACTGCTCTTCCAATGATACAACATGGATAGGAATCAAACTGTGGCCTCATATGAGGTCAGGAAACGGCACACTGGATTACAAAAAGTGGGCCCTGTTGAAAGGCAGAGGGGCCTGTTGAACAGATAGGCTATGGAATCTGCAGAGCGGTCTCTGGAGGTCAAGTAGGCCTCGGGAGGCCAGAAGTGGAGCCTATGAGGACAGATGGGTCCTCTGGAACCTATGGAGTCCCTTGGCTGGTCTGTGAGTGCTCGATTCTCAGACTCTAGTCCTGAGGGCCCTAGCATGGTTAAATGGCCCGCCTGTTCGTCGTGGGCGTGGGGTTCTAGGTGGCAGGGTCAGAGTCAGAGAGGACCCAGACAAAGATATTGCCACTTCAGAGCACCCAGCCAAGAGGCTCCGCTAGAGGTTTCAGAGGAACCCATCTGGTCTCCACATTAGGCCCTCATTTGGAGCCTCCGAGGCTTACTCTGGAACTCCAAGGACCCGCTCTAGATCCAGAGCCATCTGTTTCCACAGGGCCTCTGCTTTCAAAGGGCCACTTTTGAATCAGAGGGCCAGTTCTGACCGTATGGGCCCAGTTTAATTTCCTGAGCATGTTTGTATTTCGTGAGGCACAGAAGAGTTATATTATGGCTGTCAGTGGTGGAGCCGGATTCGGTAGAAAGGGATGTGCCACGTATAGAGAAAAGTGGACTCCAAAGGGCTTGGCTGGCCTCTCAGTGCCTTAGTAAGACCCGTCAGCCTTGGGCCCTTATTAACATGAAAGCAAATAACTACACTAGAAATGGACCCGTTCAGTTCAAAATATACCTTTACATGCGTGAAATGGGACCTCTACACCACAGAATGGCCTCTTCCAGTCAGAATGGGCCTATCTTTGGTCGCCCAGAGTGGCCCTCTGGAGGCGAGTGGTCTACGGAGACCAGAGGGTGGGGCTCTCTGGAGGCCAGAATATGGTCCTCTGGGAGGACAGAGTGGACAAATCACTTGCGGATTTTGTTTGGAAAAGGGGGAAATTCGTTAAGAGTGACTTCGAATCGGCTATGGGCCGCCGGCCCCGCTTGAGGCTATTGGCCCCTTCGAGCTCAAAGGGGGTGGGGGTATGTATTCCCCCTCTGTGTGCACCAACTGAATAACCGTCCGCATGACGATTTCTAACGCCAATGATGATAATAATGAGTCTAAGTAATAAAGAGATCCATTTCCAGCTAAAAACGTTGCGCCACTATTACCCTTGGACGTCATAACATCGTGACCTGACCTGACCAGGAACTTTTCTGTGTCCATAAATGTTCGCAATGGAAATGTTCTAACCTAGTCTACCAAAATGATTGATGTCAACTGAAGTGAATCGGAAGTTATGAGAATAAATACAGGGACCCAACGACCACTTGTTGGCCTCTGATTGCTATTAATGCATTTTTACATAGGGTTTGGGTTTCTTCGAGGTGGTAAGGGTTTTTTTGGAAAGGAGAAGCCAAAATCGATACAACCATGTCTCTTTAAAGGTCCATGGAAAACAAGGTTCTGACAGCTTTTTTCTATTTTCGAGAATCCATTTTATAGTACACCCACCTACTCTGGCGTTTCCCGTAGGCTTGCTCAAGTTTGCCCCACAGCTCATCCAAACTGCTCCGAACCTCCTCTAAACTACTCATCTGCTCCGACAGCAGAGGTGGGCAGGCCGGGAGGAAAAGGCTAAGGAGTAAACATTTAAGCGCGCGGCTGATACATTTGCTAATGTCAACAGATACCCAAGTTTCGACGCAAACAGCTGATATCTCCTCTAAGCTCCTCTGATCGTTCCCGTGGCGGCTTCCACATGGCTGCTCTGAGCTGCTCTAACTTCCTCTAATTTCCTCCCGGGAGGTGCGACTGGAACAGACCCATAGTTTCCCTGTGTTACAGATATGAGCCAGGAGCATTCGTTACCTTTGATAAACAAATACTAGGAGGTGAAGCGAATATCTTTTGGTCAGGGATGGTGGTAAGGAGTTATTTTCGGGTTGTCAATGGGGATAACCATAACCCTTGATAAATGAGGGACCACTGGGCTAAAATTAACGGTTTTGAAATAAAAACTATTTGTTTTTTCGGGTCCATATTCTAATACCTTACCATTAGCTTTGAAGGTCGACGGGAATCATTTTTGTTCACTTTCTCTGCAGAAACATATGTTACAGCCCAGGGGTAAAAAAATATGTAATCTTAACTCTTCCCTCCCTAACTTTTCGCTTCATGTTCAGTGCTTACTGTTGCTAACATATAAATAGTATTTGTCGAGATTGGAATGAACACGTCGCTAGGAGCAGTGGATAGATCTGGGCCCGAGCTGCCTTGTCCTTTGCTCGTGTGCGACGGGCTCGTTTGCGCCTACGACTGTCAACGCCCGAATATTTTTTCTCGGTCAGTGGCAATATGAATGGTTCGTCGTCTTGTGGCGCACATGGGCCTGGTGTCTTCGTGTTTATTTTTAAAATTGTGTATTTTTCTCGCTGCTGTCAATGTTCTAACCCACAATCGTTCAAACTCAAGGTCTGAATCTCACACACTGTTCCTGAACTCGTGGAAACTTTCACACTTGTCCATCCCACTCTCCGAAATCTGCAAAGTTCCGAAGAGTTTAGCAGTTACAGGCCAATTTCGATTCTCACTACCATAGCAAAAATAACTGAGCGACGTGTATCCGAACAGCTGTATTCTTATTTCAATACCCACCACCTGTTCTCCCCTAACAGCATGGGCTTTAGAAGCAACACTTCGACAGACACCGCGCTGCTCACCCTCACCGATCATGTTTTTCGTTGCTATGGACCGGCATCGTGAGTTACTCTTCTGTGTCTATTAGACTGTTCGCGATGCTTCGATTGCATCCGCACGACTCGCTGTTGCGTAAGCTGGGCTATATGGAGTGGACACGCGCTGGTTTCCAAAGCTATCTGACCGACCATTATCAGCGAGTGCAGGTTTCAGTCCACCGGAACTTCTCGAGAACCGCACGCTCTCTCGACCACTTGCTGAACGCCTATCCGCAACCTATTTCGAAGGCTCCGCTTCGGGCCTTTCTCACAACGTGTACGCCAAACGATCTGCCGCTGTACGCTGAACAACTCCACTTGACATCATCGCCTACGCGGACGACGGTCAGTAACGTCACGGGGTCCAACCGAGGGAACTCTGTTCAACTTATTTGATCACTTGGAAACAATCTGTTCTGTTGTTTCTCCAAGTGGGTATAGCAGAACGGTCTTAAAATCAACGCACGAAAACGCAGTTTCATTGGTTGCTGGCACTCGTTGAGATGACTCGGCCGCATTCCTCCGATCAGTGTTACTTTTCTCCGGCTCGACCATCAACCTTGCTCGGGACCACGGTCAAAAACCTTGGGGTTTGTTTGATCGTGACATGTCGTTCGTCACGCATAAACAGACGACGTAATACGGCGGTGTACCGGCACTCTTGTGTGGGGTTGAGCCACAGCAGACACAGTCTCCCCCAGGTTCGGTGATGGCACACTGGTTACAAGGCCTTGGGTGTTCTCTGTTATCCGCTACTGTTTGTCCGTGTATGGGCTAGCAATGTCACCCAGGCCGAAACGACTTCAGAACGTTAGTTAGGTTTCGCCGCGCGGGTGGGTCTCTGGTCGAAGGAAGATGACCTGTGAGGCGACGTGATGGACGAGCGCGGCTTGGCTTCTGCTGACAACATTGTACAAACTACCATCGCCTCTGTTGATTAGGAAAAAATGTAGCCACTTCTGAGCCGCCGAGCTTGCATTGCTTATTTGACCATCAGGCAAGAGTGACACGGTGAGAGACACCCGCAACAGTGACATGCTGTGACCCCCGACCATCAGGTCAGAGTCTGGGGGCGCCGTTTTCTGTACTCGGCGGTATCTGAGTACAATGGATTGCGCCAGTGGCGTGGTCTGAGTCACGCGGTTTCAAACCCGCGCTAAAAAAAATATCTCCTAAAGCACAACGTTGAGCCCTAGTGGCACCTCAATTGCAGTGTTTCCCACTGTGGTGCTGGTGTGTGTGTGGGGGGGAGGTGGCGCGTGTGTGTCCCTATATGGCAGGTTGTGTGTTGTCCACTACCAAGCCCAGCATACCAATTGACTCGAGCATGTAACAGCCGTATGTTTTGACGGATATGTCTACGATTGTGGAAAAAATTAAATAAAATAACATGTTTTGGAAAGGGGTGGGCCTAGGGACAAACTAGACAAGGACGCAACGGCAGCAATTAACGGGTAGGAACATTCTCAGGCAAAATATTAGTTCGATTTCGGTCTGGTCATAATAATATTTAGCAACACTGACCAATCATACAAGGCGTAACCGAACACGATTGAGTATCCCAAATAAACATGATGTTTAGTGCAGTGTTTTCATTTAAAAAGTCAACCTGCTGGGGGAAAAATACAGTTATTTACTGATTGATTTGATTAATTATTAATTGTATCGTCCATTTACTCATCAACTCATGCATCAATTCATGCATCAATTCGTGCATCAGTTCATGCATTAATTCATGCATCAATTCATACATCAATTCATCCATCAATTCATGTTATGATATATATTTTTTATATTATATATATATATATATATATATATATATGTACAGTTTTGATAGACCAAGAAGTGCAACATCCACATACCTTTCATACTAAGAAAGCCATATGTCAGTAAAAAATAGAGATATTGCTTTGGAATTCGGCTTTGGCATCATATTTACTTGGTTCTCTTATACATATTCCGTTTTTTTAATAGACCTTATTGTTTAACTAAATGCATATATTTTGTGAACATTAAGAAAAATCACAAAATCGTTGCGTCGAGTCAATTAATCACTTGTTAATTGGAATTTGCAGCAGTGCATATTATATCGTTACCAAGTAAATGTTGCTGATAACAGCTAAAGTGCATTTGAGAAAATGCCAAAATTGTAACTTTTTTCTACTTTTTTTTAGGGGGGGGGGCGAAAAACTCCTTTGGCGCACCAACTTTTCGCTTGGGGGGGGGGCAACTGCCAATTTTGCCCCCCCCCTGGATCCGCCTCTGCGCACCGTCCATTAGAGAAACTTTCACCAGAGACAGACACAAACACGAGCTGAAATATCTAGGTCTGAAATAGGAAAGTAGACCCAATGCCCAACGCCGTGATAGTCTAGTGGTTAGGACAATCTTGGTTAGGACCCCGCGTTGTGGCCGCGGTAACCCCGGTTCGAATCCGGGTCACGGCAAAGCGACATGGTTTTGGTGAAGTTTGCTTTCTTTGCCGACTCCCAAATGCTACTGTAACCGCAGAGCTTTCACTCACACTGTACCCAAAAATCGCTCACTTATAACTACATCTCGTATAAAACAAATAGATGCGCAGAACGCCAGCATTGAGCAATGTGAACACGACCACACATCACAAATAGTTCCTGAAAATTCCTTCGCCGGCCGAGAATGCATCACCTTGACACGGCACCTGCTTATTGCAAGCCAACACCGCAATATACGCCACCGAAAAGAAACAACTTTTGAGAAAATCGGAAATACAACATGACAGAAACACGTCATTTGAAGAGAAGATATCAGCGGCGTTGCAGGCTCCCGTCCACAGTATGCAGGCGTCGGTGGTATAATGGTCAGCATAGCTGCCTTCCAAGCAGTTGATCCGGGTTCGATTCCCGGCCGACGCACGAGTTTCTCTCTCTGACACTTCTGATCTTAGTACGATTTGCTCTCGTACAAGATCAATATTCAATAAGTGCAGCGTGTGCAATGCCACGACCTTGAGGTAGGGGATTGCTACATTTTTAACAAATGTGTGTGTGTGGGGTGGGAGAGGGGATAATAACCCCACTTGGGGTAATGGAGCCTTCGGTCGGGGATGTGACGATTTTAGTTTGCCGGTTGAACAGCTAAGCGAGATATATTATGACTGATTCGTATCATGACGGCGTACAATACATATCAATCTACAATCTAGTCATGTGATTCTCTGCTGTAGATATAGTTAGTGCAGTAGTACTGCAAAGAGCATCGAAACCAATACACACATTATGTTCACCGGAAGGGGTAGCTTGACTTTAAGAACTGCCCTGCCCTGAACAAAGAGAAGCAGCATACAAGTCTACTTATATTTCTGTCCCTAGATGGCACCAGTAGTAAACGCCTGAAGTTATACTGTACCGCATAGCTTGAAGCCAAGGACTGCGACCTTCGCAATGGGGGAGGGGATGGGGTAAGGAGTTATTCGGGATGTCAATAGGAGGTAACCAATAACCATACCCTTGATGCTGAGGACTGAGGAGCACTGGGCTAAAGTAACGTTTGAAATACAAACAATTTGTTTTTCGGGTCCATAATCGTAATTACCTTGAACCATTAGCTTTAGAAGGGTCCGGCGGGAGTTAATTTTCGTTAACTTTCTGCAAAAACATATGTACACTGTAAGCCAGGGTCTAAAAAATTATGTAATCTTAACTCTTCCCTCCCTAACTTCTTCGCTTCATGTTCAGTGCTTACTGTGCTAACATGTTTTGGGAACGGTGGGGCCTAGGGGACAACTAGACAAGGACGCAACGCAGCAATAACGGGTAGAACATTTCAGCAAAATATAAGTTCGATTTCAGTCTAGGTCATAAATGATATTTAGCAACACTGACCAAAAATACAAGGCGTAACCGACAGCGATTGAGTATCCCAAATAAACACCATGTTAATAAGCATTACTGAACGATGCTGGTATGTAGGTGTTTGTGATCGAGGCGTTTTTTTGAAATTACTGCACGAGCGAAGCGAGTGCAGTAATTTTGAAAAACGCCGAGATCACAATATCTAACATACACAAGCAGAGTTTAGTAAGTCTTTTACCATTATTGTCCCATCGATATGCCAGTTGCGGTATGCGGAAAAATACACACTCCACGCGCTATTGCGTATTTACATGCTCGGGCATTGGTTAAAAGCAGGTGTTTTCATTTTAAGAAGTCAACCTGTGGGGAAAAAATACAGTTAATTTATTTACTGATTGCTTTGATTAATTATTCATTGAATCGTCCATTTACTCATCAACTCATGGCACCAATTCATGCATTCCAATTCGTGCATCAATTCATACATCAAACTCATGCATCAGTTGGTCATACATCAATTAATGCATCAATTTATGAATCAATTCATGTATTAAGTCATGCATCAAGTCATGCATCATCAAGTCATGCATCAATTAACCCGCGAATTTCTGAGGGGGCTATGTATAGTCCCTTCCGTTATTTTGCAATATCTCCTAAACCAACAGCGGTATCGTCACCAAACTTTCAGTACCTTGTCTCACCGTCAATTGTACACATGTTGACTGAATGAAAAAGATAAGCCTATGATAGGTCAACCAGAAATGACGTCAGAGTGACGTCATGTTCGGTGTTTTTTTTGTTGAAAAATAAGGGTTTGCGGAAAACGCTATCAAAAGTCCACTTTTGAAGATAGATTCAATTAGTCATATACAAAATGACATATAACAGACTTGGCTATCAAACTGCAATCTAGGATTTTCAAAATTTACAGAAATCCAAAAATTTGACAAATCTAGATATTTGTGTTGTTTGTAAAATGTTTTTTATCAAAATTTCCCAAAAACCGGAAATATATAATCGAGAAAAGTCAAATGAATATGTGTAGTAAGTTTGAAGTCGATATCTTGAAACAATACAGGCTAACGACCATTCAAAGACAAAATTCTACCACCTCTACATCATTACCATACATACAAAATGCATTTCCGACTCCGTGTTTTGCTTTTTCCTTCTATTGATATAGAACTAACAATGTTCTTGTTCATTTTTCGAGGTCTAGTCGAAAAACGAACCCATAAACATGTGTTACAACTCCTAATGACCATAATCTGCAGTTTGACCTCGTAGCCACGAATGTCAGTCATCCATTCACTCATCC
>VOPJ01010968.1:0-32976 GCA_014673585.1 Semibalanus balanoides
ACGCGGGCCCCGGCTCGCGTGCCGCCCCTGCGACGCTGCGTGGCGGCCCGGGCTTTGACACGCTCCCCGATACGGGATGTTTTCGCTCTCTCCCGGGGCGGGCTTGGCCGAGTTGGCGGTGCGACATGCGAGGCAAACTTTTTTTAGTTTGTCTCAAGTGGGAATTGAAAACTGGAAAGCATTTTCATAAGACTGGATGATGGAATGATTCTAGCAGTCCACGTGTATGCTGCTTTGTGCCTGCCAAAGCCTGTTTGCCTCTTTCTTTCGCCAGCGATTTAAAAGGGGCTAAACATTCGCATGCCTATCTCCTCTAATTTGTCGGAGAAGCCGCTATCGGCTACAAATTGCATCAGTTTACTTTCATAATCGTTCACCTTTCCCTGCAATGTCCATTGTATTTTGGACGCAAGTTTTATCACAATATCTTAAAGTTAATTTAAACTTAGCCAGGAAGTCACACTTCACATTTGTCTTCCCGCTGAATTTGACGACAAATCCCACTCATTTGATTGCATCGTCACGCTTATACCGTGCGAATCGGTCAGCGCCTGGTATTTCCCCTCGTTTTCTAAAGTGGTTATTGATTCTGTTATTGGACTGGTAAAATACAGAACCCTAGATCAAAGTATAAATTTGTGATTCCGGAGCTGAGTCCAACCGTTTTCGCCTGCGAGGCTTCACGTGTACCCAAATGCCCTTCACCCCTCCCGCGAAAGGTTTACGGGGGCGTAATAGAGGCAGCCCCTATGTGCAGATTCTGGGAACTGTTTGTGACGGGATCGGAATATCCTCGGGGCCGGCGCCCACGTGTCCCACTCCCGTACCCGGTGTTCGCGCGAGAGCCGGCGGTGGCCGGCGCACTCAGCTGGTGCGGAGGAGTGAAAACCCGATCAGGAATGACACTGCGGCTCTGGCTTTGGGGCATGGCGATTTTCGGCTGTCTGACGTAAACACGGGAAGTCCGCTAGATGTGGCCCATGTTTTCCCGTTTTTCTTCTTTCTCTCGTTTTATAGAATTAAGGGCGTGTTCTGACCCGTCGATTCCCGCGGGGATTCCGGGGAATCAGTAGAAAAGTGCTTTGTACCGATTCCCGAAGCAACGAGGTAACAGGAATATCAATGTATGAGAACATTGCCGAACTGCGTTAGAGTAAAATGCCCGCCGGGGATTCCAGGGATTCCCGCAGGGAACGTGACGGTCAGAACATAGCCTAAACTAGCAACTGGATTTCGGGAATGTCCATTGTTCATGAACTAGTCTGCTTCTCACATCCCAGAGACTCGCTGCTTGCATCATTCAACTTCAAAATTCCATTTTTTGGACTCTGTAGTAAAAAATACGCTGATTCCCGATACAATATTGTATTAGCGTTTAATTGCTCTCAGATTGTTGTGGTGTGGTTTGTGGAAGCTTTTGAGGCGGCGCCCTCGGACGCCTTACAACCTCTCCACGTTTCCAGTAGAGCTGCCCTTCAAGCATGATCATTACCAACATCATGTATATTGTATAGCACACAGTCATAAAGCTACCAATTTGATGATTTATTTCGTCGCTCTGCCCCCCCCCCCCCTCCCCCAGATTAGCAGCCCCAGATTAGCAGGAATTAAACATTAACCCTATTATAGCAGGTGCGCCCGTTAACTTCAATCATTACCATTAACCCTTTGGAAACCACCCGGCTGATCCCCACACTCCAAAATTGGTAGCTATGCTCATTGATACATCGACTATGCTTCCTTTGCTTTCGTGGCGCTTTTCGTAAAATGTATGCACACACGATCATTAACCCACGCGTTGTAAGGGGAAGGAAATTTCCCCTCACGGTTTTTTCAATAACTTGGAAGCTATAACTGATAGCGACGTCAAATTCTGGGTACTTTAGACAGCATCAATTTGACGTCTTCCTTTAAAAAATAACTGAAAATTATGTAGAACTTTGGGCGATAATGACGTTTTTAAAGACGTCGTGTCATGCCATTTTGGGTGGAAAAAATATAGATGTTTGATAAGTCGTAGATAATATAGCTTAACCCGCGCTTGACGGGGGGCTTATATGCCTCCCTGACGAGTTTTCGCGATAGCTCAAAACACAATGGCGCCATCAACGTGACACTTTCAGTACCTTCTACCACACAAATTGTACATCTTATGTGATAAAAAAATCGACGATATTTTTTTTAGATATACCAAATTTTGTAACTTCACTATAGGTACACGAGTTTGACGATAAAACAGCTCAACTTAAACAGGTCTTTCAAAGACCACGTTTTGACTAAAATGCAAACCAAAAATGTTAAAAGATAGAAAATGTAAATGCGTTCAAAATCGTCGTTTCGTATTTTTTTAATTGGCTTTTGAGCCCCGAAAATTCAAAAAACTGATTTTGGGAGGAAATTTTTACAATCAAAATGTTCTAAGATGTTAAAAAACGGAACATATCCTGAAACACGTGACAAATACCCACACCAAATTTCAAAGCAATATCATTATGTTTGAGTGAGTAATGGCTCCCCAAGTATGGTAATTGATGACGTAATATTTTGAAATTGCTGTTTTTTACGAGATAAAGACAAATTAATGTCGGCTTTGTATTTCGAAGATTAAACTGGTCTAGTAACATGCATATTTTGCTAGTATTTATCTATTTCAAATTTTGACCTTTTATGACCTGAATTTGGCCTGAGCTTGTTACTCACTTCACTTAAATGAGTTCAGATTGTGAAATGATTATCAATACCAAATTATGCGTATCAAACAGTACATTTAACATGTTTTGTATTACTTTCGATTTTTTTTGGATAGTGACCTTTGTGACTTGACCTTGACCTTGACCTTTGACAAAAAATCACATTTTTGCTCATGCGGGATGTGTATGATACATTTGGGAGCACGGGTGATCATGGTCGCAATCTAAGGCTCTGGATAGAAAGTATGGTCCATAAGCTCCAATAACTCTATTTTGACCTTTGACCTGACCTTGACCTGATATGTGACCTCAATTATTAAATTTCGAGTATGCTGTAGATGTGTCTCAATGAGCAAATTGCCAACGGAAAACGTCAAGAGGAAGGAAATAATATTCTCTTCAAAGTGGCTGTCTCGGATTGCCAATGTGTGGGGTGCATCCCTCAAAATACAAATATATATTTTTTGTAATTTCCCCACAAAATCGATTTTTTGCAAGATATTAAAATATATATATATGTCAGAGAATCAAGTATAAGAGATAACCAAACAAAATTTCGAAGCAATATCGTTATTTTTTCAATGACTGATATAACGGTTCTTAGGATTTTTGACCAGATGCAGATCAATAAATGCCATTGCTGATCAAAGGTCATAATTTGAAATTGATTAATATGAATAAACAAGGCATGTTTCTAGACCAGTTTTCTTTCATCAATACAGCATAAAATGCTGTATTTGATGCTGTATTGATCATGGTCGCATGATCCATCCATCAATACAGCATCAAATGCTGTATTGATAAGACAAAACTGGTCTAGAAACATGCCTTTTTTATTCAAATTAATCCGTTTTGAATTGTGACCTTTGATGACCTGACCTTGACCTTTTATGGTGGCAGGTTGTGAAATGGCTGCTGCTATCAAATTTAAGTGTAAAATAACCCTAAAACATGTGTCGCAAGACTTCCGTGGACCTTTTGGTATCAGTGACCTTTGTTACCTGATCTTCACCTTTGTTTACAATTTCACTTTTACTTAATGCAGGAAATGCAGTATACCTTTCATGTATTCATACGAATGCATCACAAATGCCATTTGGCCCTGGTGATGTTCAATAGTTGACGTGCATGAGCCTATGACACTAACAGTATATATACAACAACATTGCAAACAGTATATATATACAACAACCTTTAAGAGCTGTACGTGCATTAATTGTCCTAATCTAAGGTTTCGAATTAAAA
The DNA here is from genome assembly GCA_014673585.1 of Semibalanus balanoides. Classification (NCBI taxonomy): domain Eukaryota; kingdom Metazoa; phylum Arthropoda; class Thecostraca; order Balanomorpha; family Balanidae; genus Semibalanus; species Semibalanus balanoides. Next base: position 3,936 of record VOPJ01010968.1, read on the forward strand.
GTATGAACCATTAACTCAAATAACTCGATTTTGACATATGGCCTGACCGTGACCTGACATATGACCTAAGCAAATTGACCTTAGTTGTCGGCGCGCCCGAAAACCCCAATAAACAAACATATGACCTAAATAAAAACAAATCGGGGGTGCATTAGATACGTCTCATTAACAGCTTTTGATCTCCGCCTTGCGCGTCTCCCTGTGGTTATTGGTTCGGAAGTTACAGGGGGTACAATTTATTCCCCTCTACGCCGCGCGTTCGGCTGGAGACCCCTACGCCGCGCGGGTTAATTAAGACTGTATGATTGAAGCTGGAAATGCCCTTTTTAATTCTACGATTTTAACATTTGTTGAAAGGTAAGGACACGCAACAAAGCTGAATCAGAGGCGTAGCTTCTCCAGCAAAGTTGGGGGCGCTGAGCTGGAAAAATCGCTATATACCAATTACCATACAAAATCCAAACAATACATATTTATCCCCGGATTTGACTCACTTCCTCGTTCAAGTTGCGGCTAAGGCCTCCGAATGAATAGGATCTTACACCTCTGAGCCGTATGGTCTGAGCCAAGGGCGCAGTCAGACATCTGGTGAGGGGGCACGGCATCCCAGCGGCCCCTTCGGCAAAGAGGCCTCCCCGAAAAAAAAAACGCGAAAAGGTATCTCCTCGGAATTAGACCACTTTATTTTGCAGGGACCCAAAATGGTCGCAAACAGTGCCGTCGCCGATAATTGTTGGTGTGTAGGTCGGCCCAATGGGGGGGTCACGTGTCCCCCCCCCTACCCCTGGCTGTGCCCCTGGTCTGAACACACTTACTGCATGATACCCATTCACTTTGTGGTGTTCTAGATGGCTATTGAGCTGTGAATCCTAGTAGTTACAGCAACTCATCCATTTGTACTGGCATTGCACAAGGGGGCACCCAGGTTTGGATCCAAATTTGAAAATCATGCGGGACACAACTTTTCCCATGATTTGGTCCATAAGAAGCCAACAAGTCACGTTTTGTTAAAATCGGTTAATATGTAGTGCTGCAAAATCGGTTCAGTTCAGATACGTCGAAGTCGAACGAAGAGGTTCAAAATAATATGATATTTAGGCATACCTATAATGAAGCTTGGACATTTTGATATATTGCAAACTGCTATTTTCCAGTGTGATACACAAGGAAATCACTATTCATGATTTGATATTATGGAATGTGCCTAAGTTAAAAAATGACGTAAGCAAAGATTGTTGTATGTCTCCACCTAAATAAGTAGAAATACTTGATATGTTCATTTACCCTCATTAGGCAAACAATCATCGACTAGCTTTGCTTTATGTATGCATGCTTACCCGCGCCCTGGTGGGCCTCCGAGGCAGCTTCGCCATGGTTGGGGGGTCAAAATGGCCCCCCATCTAACTCGAAAACTAAAAGGGATAGAAAGACGCGGAGGAAAAAAGCGTTCGAAAGCTCTCGACATGGACATTCGAAGTTGTAGAGAGCATTTTTAGCTCAGGTCAATATTGAGGTCGCCAGAGGTCGTCAAAGGTCAAATTTCACAGTTTTTGGACTTCGCTTCGAACAACCCCCATATATCTCGTTAACTATGTTAACTAGGACTAGGAACAAACTCGTTAACTCGTTTGTTAGGAACAAACGGAAAAAGCAATCGAAAGCTCATAAAAAATGCAATCGTTCAAGGTGTCCTCAAATTTGAGCTCAGATCAATAGTTGAGTTTCCAGAGGTCATAAAAGGTAAAAAAAAAAAAATGGTGAAAAAAAAAATCCTGAATAGCTTTTTATGTAAAAAATGATAGAGCAATTATTTTAACGCCATCGTGTTTGCCTTGTCGAGGTGCTTTGAAACATTATACATGGTGACCTGGTAAGGTCAATTTCACAATTTGACGTCAGGTCAATGTCATTTGGTGACCCAGGTAGGTCAGGTTGCATATGGGACGACGCGGCCATACAAGACGAACACAGTGGTGTCGTCCGCTCGTCTCTATCTTTATGCTATCAAGAGTTATTAGCAAATAATTGCTGATGATCTCAGATGACCTCAGATGACCTTGTAGAAATCACTGCGCAACAATTGCAACTTGGTCATCAAGAATGAGCTAAAGTAGCTTGATTCTGAAAGAATCTGCCTGATCCTATGCATATTATCTGAAAAGGAAGCATTTGTTTATTTCCCCGTTCACTTATAATCGGGAGGTCAGGAAATTATCCTGACCTCAGGTCACCGATGTCAAAAATCCGAGATACACCAATTGTAGGTACTTGTGATCTTATGAAATCCTGCAAGTTTCAAATCTTTCGGACAAAAACTGTGGCTTTGGCACGATCATAAACATTTTGGAAGGCGATGTCGCTTAACGTGACCTGGTGACCTAACCTGAGACGACCTGAAGCCAATTTTTTTGACAAAGTGTGGGCAATTGATGTTCAAACAGCTATTTAGAAATGGCGGCGCTGCGCGCCGCCGTTTTTCCGCTTTTCTGGAAAAACCTCAGGGGGTCAAAATGACCCCCTCCAAGGCGAGGGTTAAAGAAACAAATTGCATTCAAGGAAGCTTGAATTCATGGTCAGAGTGATTTATACAAAAAAAAAACGGAAGCACTCGAAATTGCCATTGATTCAGATTCAGATTCCCTCATTTTCTCAAAATAATTGACTCCACCTGATTCAGATTCCACCCAGATACCAATGAAATCGAATCCGATTCCGATTCCAATGCTAACTGATTCGATTCCGGAATCGGATTCGATTCCGGAATCGGATTCGATTCCACTGAAATCGAGCACAAGTTTGCCAGAGGCACGTGCACCTTCAGCAGGCGCGGATTTAGAGAGTGGTGTTGGGGCGCATTCCCTGCTGAAGGCTGAAGGCGCATTCCCCTGAAGGCTGCTGAATTGAACGGAAACTGTCGAATATTCATAAAATTAGTGCAACGTCCTTCATAATCACTCTATTCGTTATCAAAAGGACCGAATATTTGAAAGTACCTTCAAAAGATCCCCACATATTTTGACCGGCCATAATTATTTCGCCCTTTACCGCGCCTCGTGGCAAGAATTATGGATCCGCGCCTGACGCATCCTCTTTTGCATGTTCCTGCCCATCAATATCAAGGCCTTATTACCAATCCCAAGATACCAAGATCAATATAACCAAGATCAATGTACTCAGGTTCCTGCTGCCTGCCAGCTTGTGGTTTTCCCCAAGGCGGTTTTCCCAAACTGCCATGCGTCAAAAATCCCTAGCGCATCTGGTAACGCTCATCTGGTAGCGCAGCTTAGCAGCATATGTGCTGCCCCCTACGGGATATTTTGGAACCTGTGCCAAAGATTAATTGAATTACGCCTACTTAGCTCAGGATTCGATCTTAAAATTGATTCCTTCAAAATTTGTATTTTCCACTTTTTTAATTTTCACATATTTGAGGCTGAATGTCGGATGCATGATATATTCTGAACCGCCATCATGGCGGCCGACGACCAAAGCCGTAGCATTTCTCGGATCGTGTCGAAATCTCATCCGTGATTGGACGAGCCTGGTGGTGACGACAGCACGTGGTTGCGGCAAACCCGGCTGCGGGGGACCATATGCTGGGTCGGTGAGAAGTGAGCGATAAATATATAGGTTAAATATTGATCGAAAATGTACCAGCCGTACAATGAACAGAATCCATACGACGCAATGGCCAGAATGGTACGTGGAGACGTAAGTTTGTGTGGCTGCAATTTTTGTAGCTTTGTATTATGCAGTTCTAGTCGGCCTTTCTTCGACCTTGGCTTATCACCATGCTGTGTGTTGTTAAGACCATGAGGTAAAGTGAAAGAAGTATTGTGCCTTTATTTTATTTAAGTTGATAGTGTCCACAAGTTCACCACTTACATGTCTCTTTTCTTTTTCAGCAACAGGCTGTGATGCAAAATCCAGCAGGCTACATGCCTGTACCGATGCCGTACCAGGTGCCTGCAGGATACATGCAGCGTCCACAGGGTGAGTTATTTTTATAAGCACACAGTTTAACAATGGGTGTCTTGAGTGTTGGGTGGTGGCTATGCCCAGTCTTCAAAATGTGGCAGGAATGTTAAGAAGATATTTGGGGCAGCACAAATCCTGTCCCATTTGGGGCAGGATTTGCCAGATGAAGTTAAGCATCTTAGTCTAATGTTGCTGACCGGGGCCCGACTGAAACAAATACATGCTTTCATCAACCTGTCCAGCGTAATTTCGCAATTACACTCAATTTGCCACATGTCCAGCATGATTCCCTGATTGCGCCAAAATTGTCCTGCACACCCAGCATAATTTGGAGATTGTGTCTAAATTTCAGCGCACATCCAGTGTAATTTTGTCTAGCTAAAGTTTGGTGCACAGACCCCTGAGAGATTTCAGTTCAATCCTTCAAGGTCGCACCACTGGGTTCACTGTTCCACACTGCAGCCAATCACCTGTCACTGTGAGCATTATTTATATTGCATTTGGTAACAATATGGTAGCCATTAGGGATCCCTTTTCTGAATTTTCCATTTTCTGCCGCAGAAAACAGACATAGGCATTGCAGCAAAATGTAATCTCAGCAACAGCTGGACCAATTTGCTCGCCATAAGCACCAATTAATTCAGCGCAGAGATTTTCATCAGCTGTTCTGGAACTGGTGACCTCAGGTATTTGCATGTGGTGTAGCACTGAATAAATTTTGGCGCAACAGCTCCTTTGAGGCATCCAGCGTAGTGAACGTATTTTCCATTCTGGGACTGGGGGTGGATATTCAGGAGAATCACATTTTATTTAGTGTCAATTGGTTCTGAATGAAGTGAGTTGTCCTAAATAATCTTACTGCTGCCCAAAAATTTATCAGGCTTCCCCATTTGTAATGTGTTGGTACTATTGGTTCCAAAATAAGCGTCCCGCTGGGCTGGACGGCAGAGCAGTTTAAGGGAATATACCACCTTGGGAAAGGTGTGTGGAATGATGGAGATGAGTGCCCAGATGAGTGGTATTCATCTCCATCATTCCAAATACTTTTCCCAAGGCGGTATATTCCCTTTAACTGCTGGGCCAGCCAACATAGCTGGATGCTTATTTTGGAACCAATAGTACAAAGTCTGCAAACCCTGCCCTGACAAGATCTACCATTAGTTATTAGTTAATTTATATAATATACACACTAACTAATAGAAAATATACTGTCATCTACTACTATGTGACTACTACTTTGACTACTTTGATAGTTTTTTAGGCTTTCTCCTAGCTTAAAAGTGCATAGGCTCAGAAAGCTAAAACTCTGAATTTATACCAAATATTACCCAATTTTATGCCATTTACCAAATAAAAGTATTAGCTATACAACTAGACCAAAAAATATTCCCTTACAGCACCATTAATACCTTATTTTTTACCTTAAGATATCTAACCCGGGGGTTGGGTTGACAATCACTGAAGATTGGGTTAGCAGCCTTATATCTGGAAGAAACAATCTGAATAGGATCTGTATTGAGGCTACATGATAACTCTGGGGCTATAAGAATACAAATGAAGGATCACACAACCTTATAAAACCAAAGTCAACCCTAACAAGCATGTCACTGTCAGGCCACAAAACGCTCAAACACAAATCCTTCTTAGAAACATCAGACCTCAGCCTATGGCTCATCTGATTTGCATCAAACTCTACCAGCAGTCACAGAGCACCTCAACAGTTTCTACCCCTCTTGCACAAACGATGGTATGGTGTTATCATAGTTAACCTGAATCAGGGCGCCATTTAACTTTTGTGTTGCAGCACCCCTAAGCCCCAATCATCATAGTTATCCTGACGATCTAAGTAGCCCTGGATGATGGTAACATTGAGTAACTATGGATGTCTTCCTCAAGACATTTTGCCCTATAACTAATTATAACTTCAATGTGTAATATCTTGCTGCTTCTGCCACCTTGCCAGTTGTTAAACATTGTTTACTCAACAGCTGGTGACAAAAGTACAGACAGTGTTCATGGTGGCCTGGCTATGATGTTTCAGGACTTATTTATGCTGTAAGGTTAAGCAGTGTCCCAAAATTTTCAATCTGGGTGGAAAATAACCACCCAAAGGTCCACTCTCACTCTCACACCCCATTTGTACCCCATTGTCCACTCTCACACCCCATTTTAAGAGTGAATTTGTCTCTCCCAAATTATTCTTTGTGATATTGATTTCGACATAAGTACATTATTTCAGCCAAAATTGTTCTTTTTATATTCTAGACAGAAATAAATGTTGTGCCATTTTCTGCATAATTATACACTAGCATAGTCTTTTTGGCTCGAATTTCCCACTCTGACACCCTAGCAAAAAATCAATTTAGGGATACTGAGGTTAAGTTTTGTTGAGCGAGCAGAGTGTTTTAAATGTGAGTCTCTGTGACTAAGTGCTGTAAAGGTTAGGCCAGGTTTTATTATGTTTTTGACTTGTTCCAATGACGTCTCTTGGGTGATCCTTATTTTTCCAAGCAGGCACACAATTACTTTGAACCTTGATTACTTTATCTTGTAGATATGTCTTCATATGTCTTCAATTTAATTATGACAATCTTCAGAAATATTTGTGTTCCAATATGCTTAGGTAAGATGCATGCTAAACAACGATAGGCAGATACATAATGGTGTCTAGAAAGATGTTTAGGGGCCAGAAGGTTAAATAGTAAGTTTTGTAACATTTAAATGCTGTGGGATTATTGTTGCTATGACTGAGTGTTAAACACAAACTTTGTGAAAAAGACCTGGTATAGTATGACTGGTTGTAACCTTGCTTATTTTTGTTTGTCTTGCTATCAGTCAATCAACATACCTAGCCTCTTGGACACAAGCTGCTTGTAGTCACTCAATACTCAGCCCAGCGCTGTGATGATACAAATGTGGGGCACCCGTGTCATGTCCCACTGGCCTGAAGTGGGGTGCCCGCCACTAAAAACAACACTTTCTTCCAATGGTCTTTTTATTTTGTGTGAGAAGCCCCTGACAACCGTGAAGGTATGAAGTCTCAGGCAATCAAGCTGCTGCATGATGTCTGCACTGTGACATTTGACTGGAAAGGCAGCACAATTCTGGTGTCAGTTGTTGTGACTTGATCACAGTTCAATGCTCTATAGCATGCCATGCCATGCCTTCCCCCAAAGCATCTCATCCCTCCTGTTAAGGTACATTGCCACGGGGCTGCCCCTACATGCCTAGCTGTCCCTGTGGTACCAACCCCCCACTCTAAATGATGTGGTGACGCCACTGCTCCTGTCACTGAAATGGTCAATGAGCTGTCCTCACAATCCTCAGGTAGCAAAAGAACACAGCCAATATTGGTTGCTATGGTGTATTAGCACTGAGTCATTGGTTTGCTGGCCATTGTTACACATCACATTATATGTGTGTGATAATGCCAGACATGTGCCTTGTGCCTCAGAGATTGTTCAGCTAGGCAGATACAAATTGTGTTATTCTGGGTAGTAATGAGTTGCATTATTGATAAGGTACATTGTCTTCTTGTTAGCTAAGTTGTATGATATTAATTCAATGCCACATAACCACATATTGTATAGGCGCCACATAACCATTGAGTTGGGGCGCCCTTAAGCCCAAATCATCATCATTAATTCAATGCAACCCATTGTCAATAAAGGCTGCCGTTTTCTTGATAGTTAGTAAATGATGTTCTGTTAGATGTTTTGGCATAGTTGTAATAATTCCTATCCCCTATTTATGTGAAGGGATTGTTGAATTAATATTACAATAGTCTATGATTAAGTTGTCAAGGATTTCAGATATTAAGGCACAAGCATAGTAAATATTTTTAAGTGTGGTGATCTTGTCAATTTAAAATGTACTGCTAATATGTAACTGAAAGGGAATAGTTCACCTCTAACATGGTATTTTGAACTGAGGTACCATATTTGTAAAGCAGATGGAAAAATGGTGTGTGGCTGAATAATTACCTCTCTATGCTAAGTAATTTCGACACAGGACTAGTGGGCCTCTTTAAGAATAAGTTTTTGTGCGGTTTCGGGGCACGGGACAGGCTTTCCTGCCCCGAAACCGCCCCGAAACGTCGTCTATATGGAACCCTTTAGTCTCCTGTGTCAAAATTAATTAGTGTAGTGTGGTAATTATTTCACCACAATCCATTTTTCTACCTGCTCTACAAATCTGCTTTATCAGTTCAAACCCCAATAAAGGTGACCTATTCCCTTTAAATGTTAGTAAAAGGTTGAATGGTGTAAATGTCTTGTGTATACCAAATTTACACTCGTCAGATAATGATTTGTTGATCATATTGCCCTACCAGTCCAAGAATCTACTTATGTGTATGTATTGCCACACAATGTAGAGGCAGGGTTGGTCAAAATGCTCATTGATAACAGTATAAGTTAATCTGTCAGAGGCCGGAAAGTCTCAGAAGTGTTTGGCCTCCATTTGTATCCCATCAACTCCAGGTTGAGTTATCTCCCCTAAACATTTTGCGACAATTTTGATAAATGTTATTAAGTATTTACAAGAGGAGCTCTTTCAGTTTTGTCAAATGCACTGAGCTACTGTGATATAAATGTCACATGATAGAGCTAGCTCAGTGGTGGTGCTAGTTGCTACAGTGGATGGAGGGTCGGAGTTAAATGATTGTTTATTGTAGTTGAATGGGGTGATGTCAAATTTTCGACATTGCCTGATATGATGCCAAACCCTGCAGTAGCTGTGGTGCCCTTCATACTAATATTATCTTAATTATGTATCAGTGGGATGTGTTTGGTTTTTTGATGATCATTCAAGAAGGGTTTTTATCAAGGATATCCCCAAAGTCAGTCCATTTCGATTCCATATGTGCGAGATTGTTTAATGGTAGGTGTTTAACAAGACTTTTGGTGGGCACCAAATTGCCCTGGTAGTTAATGAACCTAAATAATGCAGTCAGCATTATCAACAACTTCAGTTATCTGTATAGTTGCAGTTAAAAATGTGTCTGTTTTTTGTGGTGCGGTGATAAGGGGTTGGTCTTGTGGCCCACAGACTTTTGATTTGTATGTATTATGTAACAGTTTTTGAGCTGGGACAGAGATAAAAGCAGAGCAGCTGCGTTAAGTACCTGGTTTGAGAGAAGGCAACTTGCATCAGCATGGTAACTGTTACACCGCCCATTTAAATACAACTCGTATGCTGTAAAAATACATAGTTTTTGTGTGAAGGCAATTTATAAAGAAACAAACAAAACCATATTTAAATAGGTTGAGCTATGTACTACAATGCCCAAATTGATTTGGTTCAAAAATATAAGATTTGTCTCATTAAAGTTTTGCCATTCTGTACCACCAGAGGTTTTTGCCAACCGGTGTTTGCCGGTAAAAACCAATCGCATAAGTGTTGCCTCCCACTGCCAACCCTGACTGATATATAATGAGACTGCATGTCTTGCTAAATGCATCTCTACTCATTCAGAGAGGCATTTCTGCCTTGATGTCTTGGAACTAGGCTAAACAATCTCCCATCTCCACATTAATGTTCATAGAACTGTCGCAGATGTGACAACTGGCCTCGTCCCACCCTGTCCTCGTTCTCTGAGTGTTGACATACCCTCTGTGCCCCGTGCAGGTCCTGGCGGCTACCCCCCGCAGCCGCAGGTGTGGGGCCAGCAGCAGCCCGGACCAGCACAGATGTACGGCATGCCGCAGCAGCAGCACCAGCCGCGCCCCATGGCCGCCATGCAGCCGCAGCCGGCCGCTCCCGCCCCTCAGCAGCCCGCTCAGCCCTCGCGAGTCAGCAAGCGAATAGCGATTATCAACCCCAGCACGGGCGAGGAGGTGTCGACGAAGAAGGAGGCGCCGGCCGGCAGTGGCGACAAAGCGACAGACGCAGCCGCGCAGTCGGTAAGTTTGGGGCTGGTGGCCGGGCATGGATCATCATAAATGTGAATGATGATATTTCATGTAACTCATACTGAGGTAAAATTTTGTGTTTCATATGTGGGTAGGTACATTTTGGAAGTCCATACTGGGAAATGGATGTTAGGCTACACGATCTTTGATTTGTTGGCTAGTGGTTTCTTCGAGAATCAAAATTGGTCTGTGTTTTGTGTGTTGCGGTGATTAGGGGTTGGTCTTGTGGCCCACAAACTTTTGATTTGTTTGCAACAGTTGTTGAGCTGGGACAGGGATAAAAGCAGAGCAGCTGCGTTAAGTACCTGGTTTGAGAGAAGGCAACTTGCATCAGCATAGTAACTGTTACAATGCCCATTTAAATACAACTCATATGTTGTAAAAATACATCATTTTTGTGTGAAGGCAACTTAGAAAGAAACAAACAAAACCTAACGTGCACTTTGAGAAGAGCCAAGCTTATGATTCCTCCTAACGTGCACATTGTATGTTTAATTTCCTAATTCTACTCGTTGAGACTGCTCTGGACGCATCTGTTGGTGTGACATGGGCTTGGCAGTGACTCGGAAGCAGGGTTGGCACTACCCAAAACCCCTTACCTCACCGGTTTTTTGGTTTTTTGGTGGGTAAATTAAACAAAAACCCACACCCCGGGTTTTTTCATCAAAATGGTATTGAAGCAAAACTCCAGGGCGTATTTTTTAGACAAAGAATGATTAATGTGGTGTATCATTAGTTGGATGCATTTTGTTTTTAGCCTTCTAGATGAAGTAAAAGGGAAAACAAAGTTGCAATTTCCCTATTCCACCATTCGACTTACCCAATTCTTTCCTCAAGGACAACTTGTGTCCATTTGAACTCCCCATCTCTTACTGACCTAAAGATGCGATATTTGGAATGTGAATTTAATCGTGATAAATCTTAGCAACAGTATTTTTGAATCGTTGCACGTAACCTCTTTTCTAAGGATTGTTTGCATGCTTAAAGTTTCCAAGTTGGAACATTCCATCATATATTGAATGGTAAAAGAGCGAGGAAACCCAAAACCCACCATAAAAACCCACAAAAAAACCCACTCACCCAGTGGGTTTTGATGAAAAACCCGGGTTTTTTCCAACCCTGCTCGGAAGTGTCTGTCTGGTGTGCTGACGCGCCGTCCCATCTGTGTGTCACCAGGGAAACCGGCAGGTGGCAGCTGAGTTCGCTAAGATGGTGGCGCAGGCGGCCACCTCGCGTTCACGGACCACATCCGAGGCGACCGAGCCGACGGCGGCGCCGGCCCCGGCCGCTGAGCAGCTGAACGGAGGCGTCAGTACGCCGCCCGGCGCCGGGCCGCCCCCACCCACACCGGCCGAGACCCCGCCCGGGAAGCCGCCGACACCGGCCGCCCCCGCCCCCGCTGTGGCCCCTGCAGCAGCAGCCGCCGCCCCTGCGCCGGCCGCCCCTGCTGCTGCTGTCTCTGCACCGGCCGCCCCTGCTGCAGCCCCCGCCCAGACAGCCCCCGCCCAGACAGCCCCCGCCCAGACAGCCCCCGCCCAGCCGCCCACGCCAGTCGAGGAGGAAGGTGAGTCCGCCGCCCTGCGGTGGCAGTGTGTGGAGAGGTGGACAAGCTATTGTGGGGAAGGAAGGATAACGAGTCGCAAGCCGCCCATAGTGTGCGAAGTGGATAGCCGGGTGATAGGCTGAGCCTAGAGTTTAGCTCTGCGGTGGTTTGATGGCGTGCATGCTCTGACCTTGGGCTTTGGTTTGTTGCATTTATTCGATGGAAGACATCTATCAATATCATGTCATGAATGCAGACTGACGACATCTTTCTGGTGGATCTAGACTGGTGTTGAACAGGCTGAGCAAGGTTACTGAAATTTATCATCAACCACAGTTATTTAAACTGCGTAGGGCTCTGTATTTTCGGCTGGTAAGCGTCTGGGCTGATTGATGTGCTTAATTTATATTGTTGGGTCCTATCTTTACTGAAATGATTCTCGGTTGGTCGTTTCAATGTCCCATCGACAATAAGTGAAACTTCTATCTAATTTAGATGGATATGTTACGAAACATGTTGAATTACTATTATCTTAGCGTGGAGTCCACCAAAGTCTAATTTCATGGGTAAGTTATGTTTCGCCTGAAAAACGAGGAATAAATGGTGAAATAGACGATCGTTCCACTAGCCCGTCGCTGCTGTCAGCTGATATTTCAGACCACCACGTGGTGGGCTGCGCTCGAAGTACAGCCTTTGCTGAGCGACTGGCGAGAGACCGACAGCTATGTCAACATACACCGGCTATTTGATGGTCGAAAATATTCCACCATATGGCTTGTGCTAAGCTGAGGCATGCTGAACGCAGTGTCTGTTCCACCAGATTTAGCTCCCAGGCTGTTAGATGGTCATACTGTATCGCTAGCTTTATTAAGTAAAACTAAGTGTGCAAGGTCCTCGTACGAAGAAGTGTCAGCTTTTTTTCGGGGGTACTACCGAGGTTGAAATTACAATTGTGCGCTGCTTGTAATGTGCATTGTTCAGTAGCCATCCGCGCGATCTGTCAGCTCTGGGTCAAATCAGGTCATTTGGACGTCGTCACGCCAGCCGGGTGTGCGCTGCATTCCATACGTCGGCCTCCGTGCACTGTGATAGTGCAACATTTCGGGCCTTTAAACGTGCCCGTTCTCTGTCGGCCGTTGCTAGGCGGGGCTGCTGCTCGAGGTGAAGATCAACGAAAACCTCGTGGACCTTTGCAGAAACTTAATCACAGTATGCAAAACATGATTAGAAACTTCTGTACATTTCGAGCCCTCGGTCGTAGCATCAATTGAGACGTTTTCGCCGCTTTGTGACGAGCGTCGGCCGATTATTCACCTCAGACTGCAGTGGCCTGGGCGTTCTGCCAGCTGTGGTAGCACGTGTGTCTGCCTGGGGCGGGGTCTCCGGCCGGTATCAGCTGGGAAGACGCGCCGACGCGCCGCTGGCCTCGCCTCCGCCGCCGGTCTGTTACCAAGGACACGGCAACGCACGGACTGCGGTTTACTCGCGAGCGCGGCGGCGTCACCGCGGGGGACGCACTGACTGACGGCTGCGCTGTGAAAATGGGACGCGCAATGCGAGATAACTTCTGCCTCCGATCTGCCTGCCTGAGATCTGCCTCCGCGGAGAGTTATTTATTGGTTTACCTACTGAACTTTGTTCGAAAGCAGCGAAAGGTTCCCCCCAGGGTTACGTATTAATTAAACGTTTCTCGATGGTGCATTGCCGCAGCTAATGCACATTTGAAAGTCGTACAAAGTAACGCGTCTTCGTCGTTTTCATTAGGGATCGGTAACTTAGTACCATGGTTGAGAACAAACGATCTGGCATTTAGCCACACTTTCTCAGAGTTATCGCTCATTAAAGAAGTCAAAGAAAAGTCCAGGGAGTTTTGCAACGTCGTTAAACACCATTGCATTACACTGCAACTAAATTGTTTGAGATGGCATACAGGCCATGACCGTCAACAGGTGGGAACAGGACAGTAAGAGTCGCACCATTTGCACAAGTTTTGACGGCCGAGACATGTGGTCTGCCTCCCAGGCTTGTATAGTGGATCAGGGACAACGTCTCATGTGGTGGCCTCGGGCGTGCGTCACCCGAGGACTTAAGTTGTCGCATGTGATGTATTTATCAATAGGTCATTTTCGCCAGCCTGATACCATTCGTGTCCGATGGTTGATCCGGGAGAAAGCTGCCATCCACACATTCTTGGAATCGATAGGGATTCTGAGAAATGGTATGTCCTGTTCTGCAATCCGTTATCCGCTGTCGAATATGCCAAATCCAGAAGACCCGGCTTTGAGTTCAGGAACTCAAAGCCGGGTGCAGTGGGTACTTTTCCCTGCCCTGCCCGCTGCGGTTTTCTCTTTCCGGTGTAGATGACGTCAAGTCATGGTCGTTGGTTTACCGTCCGTGGGATCAGCTGATCGTGGGGTCATTCATCGGTAGCCTTCCCGTATGGAATGCGACATTCTCGTTCGTGACGAGCTTTGCCGCTGGGCTGCCTGAATCTCGAGCCCCGCTGCGGTTCGCGTGCGTGTTGGATGAGCGACACGCTCCCTTCGTGGTGGCGCGGACCGGCTGTGCGGCGCCGCGCCGTGGGAGGGGTCCGCCGGTGAACGCGCGCCGCCGCCGCCGCCGCCGCGTGTCGCGCCGGCTGGTTGGCCGTCCTCCGGGTGCGCGCGCAAGGTCGCCGCGCCGGTCACGTGATCGCTGGCTGACTGAGGCTGCTTTGCTGCCGTCTGGCGGCCGTTGCGTGTACCACATCCTCGCCGGCTGACAGCGGTCACGTGACCTTCTGCCGGCCCGCTGCTGCCGCCTGGCGGCCGGGCGGCGAACCGCGGAGGGCTGGCCACACAGCCGGCCGGTCCAGTGGCTCGATCAACATGGTGACGACGGCTTGTGCGCGATGTGCCGGCCGCTGAGCGAGCCGCCGTGCATCCTCGGACACCATGGAGAACGCCGCAGCCGGTGGCGACCGGCCCAACGGCGTCGATCACAACCGCAGCGTGTCGCGCGAGCGGCAGCAGCACGGACGTGGCGGCGCGCAGAACCGTAAGTGCCACTCCGCCCCCGCAGTCGTCGCCGTCGTCTCTGTAACCCCTCGTGCAGCAGCTGTTGCGCGCCATCCCGTCCCGTCGAGTGTCGTTGAAGGTGTAGGCTGGCGGCTGACGGAGGAGGCGGTGCCGACGCTGTCGTCCGCGCCGCGGCTCCGCCAGCCCGGAGGACGACCGGCGCGCGTGCGTGTTTGTTGCGAGCGGCGGCTGCCCCCCTGTTGGCGGGGCGCGCGGGTGGCGACCGCGCCGGTGGCCTCTCACGGCCTTGAGGCCAGACGGCGGCGCTCGACCTGTTTTCGCAGACGGTGCGATCGATAAACACGCGGGCGCGGGTTGGTCGGCCTGACGCGACGACGGCCGACCGACCAACGGCGGATGCCCCCCGACGCGGCCGATGTGCAGTTGGCCGGCGCGCGCGGCCGCCGCCGACGCCAGAAATAGTTGGCAGCCGGGCCCATCGGCCGGCCTATTTTTACCGCTGCCGATGCAGGAGAGGCGCCGACCGATTCCGGGTGGGGTGACCGGATGGCGGCCCAGTCTGCTTTCTCGCCGGCCGCTGCCAGAGCTTTCTCCGACTGATGTCTGTCCCTGCGCGGCCCCGCCACGCCCACCCCGCCCCAGCTCCGGTCCGGTGAACCGAGTCGAGGCGTGGTCCGGTGCCGACCAGCTGGTACACCGGGCGGAGAGCGGCGACCAGAGGCTGCTGGGATTAGTATGGTGGCGTCTTAACATGCCGATGTATTTACGTCCGACACTGGTGTGGTCAGGGTGCGGCCACGAGGGACGTGGCTGCCAAGAGCTAGTGGGAGCCTGGAGGCCCGCTGAGGGTCAGCGAGGGGTTGCCGCAAATGAGTCGGCTCAGCTAATGCCGGCGACTCGCGAGACAGTCGGGCGCTGGGTGTCGGCTGTGGCGGTTTTGGCCCGCTCCCCGCCGCTCACAGCCGCGCCGACGTCATCGCCTACGTCACCGCCGCCCCCGCCTCTGAGCGGCACACCCGTTTAGATTCACCATCCCGGGCCTCAGGTGGGCTCCGTTGAGGAAAGTCATATCCGTCGCCGCTGGGTTGGACTTTTTTGCCGTTAAAAAGTTTTGTTTTGTCTCTTGCGTGTTTAAACCGGTTTTTTTCTTGCGTGTTTAAACCGGTTTTTTCTTGGTTTTTACCGGCAAAGTGTGATAAAAACTAAACGGACTGATTCCTTAGTTCATAACATTATTTGTGAAAGATGTGAATATTCGTATGATGCTGAACCACTTTAAGTGCAATACCAATTGCAATACATTTGTCGAACTGTAATGATTGCATTAACCAGACTTTCTTTGCCCAGTAGCTCAACTTCTTTTCACTGGCCCTGCTGCTTGACCTAAACTAAGCTGGCTGGAGCAAATATATATTTCGAACTATGAAAGGTCATTACGAACAGTAAGGAAAGAATAGTATGAAACTGTACAGTCAATAATAGGTTTTGAGTTTCTTTTTGGAGAGTCACTTATAAAGAATGGAGTATCTATCTGTGCATTGAGCACCACGTCAGTATGTGGCAGCGGTGACGCCTTAGTACTTCGTGTGAAAGAACAGACACGCCAACCGTTATGCAGATAGCAGAGCAGCTGGATTGGGTACCTGGGTTGAGATGAGTCAATTTGCATCAGCATGGTAGTTGTTGGGTCCGCTGCCTTTTAAACACTTTGTTACAAGTATTGCTGTTTCCAATATAACTTGGGAAGAAACAAAACAAATAAGTTGAGCTATGCACTAAAATGCTTAAATTGATCTGGTACAAAAAGAAACTCATGTCTGACTCATTGTAGTTTTGCCATTTGTTGCCACCAGAGTCTTTGCCAGACGGTTTTAACCGGTTAAAAAACTGTGGCAAAAAATGCCACCCACTGCTAATCCTTCCTTCTGTGACCCCTGCTCCACGCGAAAGCGTTGGAGGTATTTCTAGAGGTAGTAAATTGTCAGTTTGGCGGCGCGAAAGACACTCATAGAAGTTTGCCTGGAAGAGGTGATCATAACGGACTGGAAGCGATGAACCGAGCCGCATGGTTGTCAAGCCGTTCGACCTTCATAGCCGTTCGACCTTCATCGGGTCGTTGGCTTCCTCATGTCTTTTTTCTGAACGGATGTCTCAGGCGACATCCCGGGCCGTTATGTAACCGGGCTACTTTCTTCACAGTCTAGACAGCCTGCTGTGCCAACCGCGTGGCGAGGCGGCGAAGGCCTGGTTCCACGCCGCTGCGAACCCCACGCGTGATAAGTCACCCTTCGCCAGATGTTGTTCAGAATTTACGTGTTTGTAACAAACGTCCCCAAACGGACGTTGCCCTGTTACGTAATTTTTACCCCTTGGTCCCGTCATATCTCAAGTGCGGTCGACAAACACTTCGTGGGTTAGTTGGTAAAGCGCAGGGCACTATACACTGGGTGGGTACTCCAAAGTTTTTTTTGTACACTAGAAATATACTATAAAGACTAAAACCCATACCAAAAAGTGAATGTCACAACCAGATCTGGAATAATATACCAGGATATGGCTGCATCCTACTAGCGGCGTGTATGGCGCTTGTTTTCGTCAACAACACTCACATATAAGCGGTAGAGGTAAGCATTGTCCCTTGCGACCCCCATTAGCCGAGTTGTCTTATGACGGCGGGCCATCCTTGGCAGTGTCCTA
Source organism: Semibalanus balanoides (assembly GCA_014673585.1). Taxonomy (NCBI): domain Eukaryota; kingdom Metazoa; phylum Arthropoda; class Thecostraca; order Balanomorpha; family Balanidae; genus Semibalanus; species Semibalanus balanoides. The sequence goes on from VOPJ01010968.1 coordinate 21,083, forward strand.
GGATTGCTTTAGAGCAGGTGCGAGTGGAAAATTCAGACTGAAAATCAGCAAAAAGAGTGGGAATTCTATCTAAAAAATAGCATTTTTCACAGAAATTTACACGTCTTGCTATCAAACAAAACTTGATCAATTTCTGACTTTTAGATATTAAGACAAAGAAGTGAAAAACTATTCTTCTAAAGTGAAAAAGAGTTGAAAAATAACCCTTCAAATTGGGCAAAAGGAGTGGAATATTATTCCTTGTAGAGAGTCGTTTTAACCCAAACACAAAAGTAGCGGCGGGCGGCGCGATTGCATCTTTGGCTAATACTCGAGAAACCGTTGGTTGGGCTTGGACATTTTGATCCCAAAAATCGAAATAAATACCTCAACTTATTTCTTATGAAAAACTTTGAGAATTTCTTGAGGAAAGTCTCGAAAACTTGGCTTGAAAGTGGCATTTTTACATGTAACCCTATGGGCAGTGGGAAAGATCACGCCCCTGCTACCATATTAACTTTGACCCCCCCCCCCCCCCCCCCCCCTCCCCCCCCCGGTAAAGCGTATGACGATGGTTCGGTCTGTGTAACTTGGCAAATCTGTCCCAATCTGGTTGACGCAATTGCTGTCAATCGTAACGAAGCCGACTGGCGAAAATATATGTCGAAGTTCAATCCCTTATCCGCCACGCTGAATGTATTTCAGTTGCCTGGCAGCTGGTCGTAGCGAGAAAATGGCGAAACGAAAGCGCGGCCTAAATGCCGGCGGTGCATGTGTCTCCGGGCGTGACGTGGGTGGTCGGCGGGCGGGCCGGACCCAGTGACACACGTGTAGCCGACAGACAGCTGTCCCCGGCGGCAGTGGCAGACGCCTGGTCCTGTCAGTCCTGCTTACCCAGCGCTACCACCCGGCTGCCCGCCGGCTCTCGCCGTCAGGCTCCGGTATTTCGTTTTTTAGCGGTCCCGTCGTGGTGCGCCCTCCCGTGACCCATTCTGGGTCATCCCGTGACCCATTCGTGGTCAGCTTCCAACTCTGGCCGGGCGGTACGGGTGTGGCGCCGCGCCTCACGCAGTCACGTGGTGTGCTGACACCGCCCCGCCGTCGGTCGTCTGGGCGGCGGTCACGCGGCCGGCCGGCCGGCAGCCGCTGCCCATTTACAGTCGGCTGGCGTGGCGGCCGACTGATCGGACTTGTTTGGCCGGCGACTGGACCGAGCTCTGCCACCGCTGATAACACCGCGGAATGCAGCCAGCCGCCCGCTGCCCGGCCGGCCGCCCGCTCGCTCACTCACTCGTCTTCCTATCGGCAGTGGAACGCGCCGATTCGCGTCACGCCGGGCGCTGCCACTGGTCCGGCCCGTGCCACGCCATGTGGGGCAGCCGACCGAACGGGGCGGCTCGGACAGGTGGTTGGCCGGCCCCGAGAACCGGTGCACGTTCTGTCTGACGGGTGTGGGTGGAGTTTGCATCTCGTTCGGTTCGGCGCCAGCGGCCGTCTGGCCGTCGCTGTGTCGGCGGCACGTGGTGGTGCTCAGTCGGACGGTCGGTTTGCATCTCTGTCTCGCCCCGGGTGGTTTGCAGCTCTGTCTCGCCCCGGGTGGTTTGCATCTCTGTCTCGCCCCGGGTGGTTTGCAGCTCTACGTCACGGCGTGACGCATGTCACGTTGTCGTCCGTCGCTCCCGGTTGTCGGACGTCGCCCGCTGAGGTCCGAGTTCCGGCGACGGCCTGTGTCACACGTCGGTGGCAGTCAGTGAGTCCGTGACGGGTCAGACCGCAGTGCTCGGTCCTGCCCGTCGGCCTAGTCTCCGTGAGGTTTGCTGACGCCCGTGTGGTGCCCCCCCCCCGTGAAACTTGGCTCGGACCCGGACCCAGGGCCAGCGCCGGCGCCCTGGAAGGTGCTGCTCACCGATAGCGACATGTAGACAAATATCGGCGCGTGTAAGCTCTGTTTGCCGAATATGACTCAACGTGGCGCCATCTTGGCGCGCTGTTTACGATCTCGGCGTGGGCGCCTCCTCCCTCCCGCCCGTCTCAGCCCGCGTCTGCTCTGTCGCCCTGTTTTGACGACGGCGGCGGGCGGCGAGAATAAATTGTCTGGTGTCTGGAAGGGGTGTTTCCGCCCACGTGGCGAGCGACGGGAAAGTGGCGCCGCAGGAGGAACTGCGGCTGGACCGGGTCGGCTTCCGCCGCCGCTGCGGTCGAGGCAGTGTCTGTGGTCAGTTCCCGAGGCCGGCTGAGACCGGCGTGACCGGCGCCGGGCATGCATCGCATGCCGGCTGGAGAGGGAGGTGTGTTTCGGCACCGGGCGTTGGCCTGGCCGCGCAAAGGTCACCTTGAGCCCGCTCAGCATCCGACGCCGGCCGGCCGGCCGGCCAACAGCAGTGCGTGCGCTGCCCGGCCGCCCGATGTCGCCACGGCGCGGCCTAGAGGCGACATCAGTCTTGCCAGGGACGACGCGCAGGTGCCATTGGCCCGGCCTGCCGTGTGGGGGGGGGGCGTAGCGGCGGCAGTTTGCATCTCTGGTCGGCGTCGCGTCTGGCGGCTGTGGTGAGATGGTGAGCCGGTGAGCCGGGCCATGCCACAGCCGCGTCGCTCCGTTGTGCTTTCTGCACACGCTCTGCCCGGCCTCCATGCGGCGGCCGCCGTGATGGTGCCTGGTCTGGTGTGCCGCTGTGTCAGGGGCGGGCCGGCGGAAATACCCGTGCCGACTGCCGACCCCAGTCAGCTGACTGGCCGGCTGCAGTCAGCTGATGCCAGCCGACCGGCACTGGCAACGTGGCCCGCCGAGTTTTTATGGCCGGCTAGTCGGTGGCGGTATTGAGAAATTGAGATGGCGCTATTCGGGCGCTACCGGTTTATTTATGGGGGAAGATGAGTTATGTGCGTGTGTCGTTTTTCGTACTAACGTTTTCTTCTTCTTTCAGGCCGCTCCAACTCACAGAAGAAAACTAAGAACAAGCAAAAGATGCGCGAGCTGAACAAGCGTGCCGAGGGCAAGGAGGGTGGCGGTGACATGGACGCGTTTGTTGACGCAAAGTTGGCGTCTGAGCGCTCGCCGGCGGCCTCCCCCGCCCCGGCTGCGGCGCCTGCCGCCACCATGCCAGCCTCAGTGGCAGCAGCAGCGGCACCGCCCGCCGCCAAGCCTGCCCCGGCGGAGGCGGCCGCCCCCGCTTCCAAGCCGCCTGTGGCCTCCGCCCCGGCCGCTAAGCAGACTCCTCCGGTGGCGTCCGTCCCCGCTCAGAAACAGACCCCGGCCGCGGCACCGCCGGCGACCAAGCAGGCCCCGGCGCCGGCCGCCGCTGCTGTCGCCCCGAAACCCACTCCCGCTCCGGCGAAACAGGCGACGCCGGCCGCGAAGCCGGCACAAGACGCGCCGGCTGCAAAACAGGCCGTCAACACCACAGCTCCACCTTCGAAGTCCGACGCGGCGCCGCCCGCGGCCAAGTCTGCTCCGGAGGCGGCGAGCAAGCCTGCTTCCGCCCCGCAGGCTGCGGCGGCCTCGAAGTCAGCGACGGCGCAGAAGAAGGCGGCTGCGGCTCCAAAGGCGGCTGCGGCTTCGAAGGCAGCTGCGGCTCCAAAGGCGGCTGCGGCTCCGAAGGCAGCTGCGGCTCCGAAGGCAGCTGCTCCGAAGGCGGCTGCGGCTTCAAAGGCAGCTGCGGCTCCGAAGACAGCTGCCGAACCGACGCCGAAGCAGAAGTCGGCTCGGGTAGAGAAGGCGTCTGAGAAGCCGGCCGCTAAGTCAGCGGCGGCAGCACCAGAGACGCCCGTGGCGGCTCCCGCTCAGAAGGCGGCGCCGGCGGCTGTCGAGGCTACTCCAGCCGCCCCAGCCCCTGCGGCGGCTCCGGCCCCGGCTGCCCCCGTCAAAGAGTCGACCCCCACCCCGGCGGCGGCTGAGACCAAGCCGACCCCGGCAGCAGCGGAGGCCAAGCCCGCCGCGCCGGCTGAGGTCAAGTCCGCTGCGCCGGCAGAGGTCAAGCCCGCCGCGCCGGCAGAGGTCAAGCCCGCCGCGCCGGCAGAGGTCAAGCCCGCCGCGCCGGCTGAGGTCAAGCCCGCTGCGCCCGCAGAGGTCAAGCCCGCTGCGCCAGCAGAGGTCAAGCCTGCTGCGCCAGCTGAGGTCAAGCCCGCTGCAACCGCAGAGGCAAAGCCCGCCGCTCCAGCTGAGGCAAAGTCCGACGCACCGGCTGAGGTCAAGCCCGCCGATGCCAAGCCCGCTGCGCCGGCAGAGGCCAAGTCCGCCGCACCGGCAGAGGCCAAGTCCGCCGCACCGGCAGAGGCCAAGTCCGCTGCGCCGGCAGAGGCCAAGTCTGCCGCGCCGGCAGAGGCCAAGTCCGCCGCGCCGGCAGAGGCCAAATCCGCCGCGCCAGCCGAGGCCAAGTCTGCCGCGCCGGCAGAGGTCAAGCCCCAGAAGGAGGAGCCGGCTGCCGAGAAAGCAGCGGCGGAGCCGGCAGCGGAGGATGAGCTGGAGGAGGGCGAGATCCGTGATGACGAGCCACCGGTGGTGAACGGAAACGCCGCCGAGGATGATGCGGACGCGCCGCCACAGAAGAGCGCCTGGCAGGTGCAGCTCGAGAAGATGAAGGGTGAGTGAGGAGGGAATGCGCAGGGTGGGCTATAGGGACTTGGTCAGCTGGTCACCAGGCGCTCAGATCTTATACGCTTGCCGTGATACTGAGTACTTTATTATATGAATAGCTCGTGACAGCTCATTGATGTTTTAGGTTTGCTGGGTTATCTATTTATTATTGCTATTACCACTATGTATTCAGCACTGTTTTGACACATATGTAAACTGATGAGCGATAATATTGACCATTCGCTTATGATAGCAATCAAATTACATTCAAACACGATATAACTAGAATGATCACAACACAATGTGGAGGTCCACGATAATGACTCCCCAACACCCCTCACAACACACCCCAGCATTTATAATCCGTCTCAATCATGCATTGTTCTCTTCTTGCTGTGCTAGCCTGACTGCTAGTGTATGTGATGAACATTGCAGCGTATGTTTCTTGCCACAGTCACAGTATGTCGTCAATAGAAAAAACTGGGCGCAAATTGACCTTAAGTGTCGACGCGCTCTAAAGCCCCAATAAACAAACAGTATGTCGTCAATTGGCATGCAACCAATGGCGTAACGAGAGAGGACTGGATTCGGTTTAATTTTTCCACTTCCTTGATCGCACGGGTTAAGCGCTATCGCCAGCTTAAGACGTCAGGTTGTAGAATGTACCCTTGCGACGCCGGAATGCCATGTCCAGCGTATTGATCATTTTGCTAAGCCTGCTCAGCAAAATGACCAATGAGCCGGCTCAGCCAACGTCGGTCACATGATAATCGCACGGGTCTGTGGCGGGATTCTGACTGCAATAATTCAAAACAATGCAATACACACGAGCTGAATCTAGTCGGCGAAGAGCACCATGCATCTGGATGGTAACTACTTAACTATGGTGTGTCTTGAAACTAATTGTCCCGTGCCCTTGTTTCGTTCGCAGAGGAGTCGATACTTATCGGCGAGAAGCTGGACAAGCTGGACGAGAAGAAGAAGCAGTACGACCGGGACGACCTGATGAAGCTGATGGTGCACCCGCTGTCGCAGAAGCGGCCCGACCAGCTTCCTGACATCCCGTCGATCATGCGGCCCAGGGAACGGCCGCCGGGCGGCGACGCGCGCGCCTTCGCCGCCATCAAGTCGCGCAGCATGGGACCCATGACGGGCATGCAGCAGCAGGACTTTGGCGGCGGCTTCAAGCCGCTGCCCAACAAGCAGGTACGCGCCTAGCAGTAGGGGTGTATAGCCAGAGAGCGGAGACGGCTGATGGTGGCATGTTTACCGGTTACAGCTTGGTGTAGTTAAATGACCTCAGTGCTTCTCTCTTTGTTTCTGTTCCGCTTTAGTGCGCACTGGCCGACTGATTAGAGCGCCCACTCTCATTTGGAGGGAATGAAGTTTGAGTCTCGGGTGAGCTATGATCTTTGTGTACGGAATACCACTTGTAAAATCATGTTTCTGTTATGCATCGAATGACGTCCGCTTTAGTCTGTGGTGTTGCTATGGCTGTGACGGGCCCACGTGGCGCTGTGGCTGTGGCTGTGACGGGACTGCTGTCCGGATCTGAATGTGACCGAGTTCTCGTCGTCGTTCGCCTGCAGGGTTACCGGGGCGGTCGCGGCTCGCAGCAGGGCCGAAACATGCCGCCGCAGCAGCAGCAGCAGCAGGGACCGCGCCAGATCCAGATCAGTCTCAACCGAGACGTCAAGCTGAAGGTGTCTGAAAACGCCTGGAAGGCCTCGTACAAGGCGCCGGCGGGCGAGCTCGACGACGACGCTAAGGTCATCAAGGCGTTCAAGGGCATCTTGAACAAGATCACGCCCAACACCATCGAGCGGATGACGGGAGAGATTAAGAATCTGGCGTGGGACACGGAAGGCCGCCTGCACCAGATGATCATGACGCTGTTCGACAAGGCGGTGGACGAGCCGATGTATGCCGACCAGTACGCCAACATCTGCATTGCCATGGGCAAAACGGAGGTGAGTGGCGGGTTTGAACGGTACAGGACAGTTGGTAGGTGCTCTGGCTTGGTTCATCGAGCTGTTCGTGCTGTGCGAGAAGGCGACATGGCACGGGACGTTGTTTGTTCACGCGACGTTGTTTCAGTAAACGCTGCAAATGTTTTGTAAGTAGTGTCATCTTATAAATGCATAGCTTTGATTTATATTAGCAGTATAAAATTAATATACGGGCTTGAGCGCTGTTATCATTTAGTTTTTTATTTCTGCTGATTTAATTGTGTTGCAAAGCGTGCGAAATTGATCTGATGTAATCTAAAAATAAGTCTGCCCTACACTGGCGGATGCCGTTCAAAACTTGTTTCCGCCCACAGGCGCCGGGTGAAGACGGCAAGGTAGTCAACTTCCGCAAGTTGCTGCTGACCCAGTGCCAGGCCGAGTTCGAGAAGGACAAGACGTCAGAGCTGAACCGCGACGAGCGGCAGAAGGAGATCAACGCCGAGAAGGACGAGGAGAAGAAGAAGCGTCTGACTTTCGTGCTGAATAAGGAGAGCGCCAAGATCCGGCACCGCTCCAACGGCAACATCCGCTTCATCGGCGAGCTCTACAAGCTGGGCATGCTGTCGGACCGCATCATGCACCAGTGCATCGTCAAGCTGGTTAAGGACAAGCACGAGGACTCCTATGAGTGTCTTTGCAAGCTGATGACCACAATCGGCCAGAAGCTGGAGAATGCCGAGCGCCAACGCCAGAAGGACCTCAGCCAGATGTTCAACGACTTCACCCGGCTGACCAACGACAAGAACCTGGCGTCGCGCATCCGGTTCATGCTGCAGGACCTGATCGACATGCGTAACAACGGCTGGGTCAACACGCGCACTGTGGGCCAGGCCAAGCCGATGACGATCGACGAGGTGCACAAACAGGCGCGCCAGCAGCAGGTGGAGGCGCAGGCGATGCTCGCGCAGAACGAGGACCGGCGGCGTAACGACCGCGGCGGCGGCGGCGGCGGTCAGGACCGGCGGCGCGGTGGTGGCGGCGGCGGTGGCGGCGGTGGTGGTGGTGGCCGGGACGGCCGCGGCAGTCAGGGTGGCGGCGCAGACGGCTGGAACACAGTCAGTCGCGGCCGGTTCGACGCCTCGCGCGTACTGACTGCGATCGGCAGCACCACCAGCCAGCCGGAGGCCGGCGCGCTGAAGATGGGCCCCGGCGGCGGCAGCTCGTGGTCGTTCGGCTCTAAGATGGGATCTGGTCGGCGCAGCGGGACGGCGGCGCCGGCGCAGCCCGAGGTGCGCACCACCCCCAACATGTTCGACATGCTGCAGGAGGACGGTGGTGGCGGCGGCGGCGCCATGGCGCAGATTCGGCTGGGTCCAGGGGGTCCAAGTGGCGGCCGGACGGTCCCGACGCGCGGCTCGACTGGTGGCGCCAAGGCGGCGGCACCGGCGGGCTCGGTGCTGAAGGGACCGGCCACCGTGGACGAGGAGAAGATGAAGGGATTGGTCCGCCTCATCTGCGCCGAGTACATCGACGCGAAGGACTTCAAGGTGAGGGGAGACCCGGGGAGTGTGGTGTGGTGGCGGTCGTTGCTGTTGTGTAGTCCAGTAGGACAGTCATTGGGGAGAGATTATCTCGCCGAGAGGCTCGCATAGCGTCGTTTTATGGTTAACGGCCAACGGTTGGGCTTAAACCTTGACGGAATTTAATTATGATCTTGCCATCTCTTCTATGATGAGATTGGAACTCTATGAAGGAAGAACTGTGTTTTATGAAATATTTATGAGAGTGTAGACTGGTTATTTAATCAATTGGAATCGTTGAATCAAAAATTCAAAATCCCTTGAATATAAAAGTAAGCTCACCACCGGGTGTTATGATTCATGTTGTGTGATTGAATCAAACCCCGTATAGAAACAAGGCTGATTGAATCTAAAGATTGTTTTATGTTATTTCAATGTTGAATCTAACATGAATTGATAAATATTTGTGTGATTATTTATCAGAAAGAATAATTTATCGAAATTGTTATCCGTGAATCAGATGGTGATTAAATAATTCATGTTCCGAAATAAATCATGATTGAATCGTTCCTTAAAAGCTGAATCAATAACCAGTATGTGAGTGTACAGTTATTTGGTTTTGCTAACACCATGCTGGACGTTAACTGCTTTAATTCGACTATCATTATGAAAAGCATGACACCGGATTCAGAGTCCCTTGCATGCTGGCACAAAGTGGCACTTACTTCGATTGTACCTTTTTTGTATGTCGCGCTGCTTTTTCTGGGAATCATTCCACAAATCAAGGTCAAAATGCAATACGGATCCGAGGCTCAGCATTTACCTCTGTTCTGCTTATCAGCTGGTTTGGTTATGACTGTGCAGCTGATGTTTTGTAAAATTGCCAGCAAGGCATAGTTTGTAGGGTTGGTTTGGCTTGATGTTGCCAAGAGCAGTGTTAGGAGCATAAAGCAAACGTCAAAATGAGTTCAGACTTCAGATAGAAGTGTTTATATGTTGCACAGAATGGATTGTCGATCAATAATGCACAGGCTCGAGATGTTACCTTTGGCGTTACCGGCGTTTTATCCCTGCCGGGAGTAGACCACCACGACGCACTGCTACTGCTGCGTCCATGTTGTTCCGACTTGACTGACAGACCCCGTGTCCGTGTTCTCGCCACAGACGACCGTGCAGGACGTGGAGGAGAAACTGCACGCCGACACGATCGCAAAGTTCGTCGGCGAGAGTCTCAACAAGTACGTGGACGCGCGCTCGACGGACCAGCGCCACCTGTTGGGCGAGCTGCACCGCCTTCTGCTGGAGAGCGGCCACCTCACGACCGACGCCTACCTGACCGGCGCCAAGGAGCTGCTCGAGATCGCCAGCGACCTGGCCTGCGACATCCCATCGCTGTGGGCCAACATCGGTGAGCTGCTGGCGCCGCCGATGACGGCCAACAAGGGCGTGACGCTGGAGGCGCTGGCTTCGCCGGCCGCTGCCATCGTGGCCGACAACTACGGCGGCAAGTTCGTCACCGGCGTGCTGAAGCGGCTCAAGTCGCTGCACGGCGCCGAAAAGGTCCGCGCCCTGGTGCCGTCCAAGTTCGACTGGAAACTCTACTTCGGCAGCAATAACCACGTCGACCCGCTGGTTAACGTGAGTAGAAAGCTCCTGCCTTTCTTGTCTTCTGTGTTCGTATTTGTATTGCATTTTCCAGTGGGCTTGTCGTAGTAGACGGACGGTCTTTTTAAAATTCTGACTGGGAGTGCGCATTTCCCCCCCCTCCCGTTTTTAATGTTGGTAAGGTGCATTGTACTTTGTTAAATGCAGATTCTGCATTTTTACTCCTGTGAGGGTGTTGGAGTGGGGTCTGACTGTGGGGTGTCTGTCTGTGGTCTGACTTGTGATGTTCTATCCTGAACAGGCTCAGCTGGGCTTCCTGATATCCGGCGTGAACGTGCCGCTCTCGCTGGAGGACGCGCCGCCCAAAAAGGGCGTGCGCAGTCTCCTGCGTACCATCCAGGAGGAGGCCGACGCCGAGGCCTGGGTCAAGAAGAACATCGACGAGAAGGACCGCACGTCGGCCGCCTTCATCAAGGACATGGTGTGCGCGCTCTGCTTCGACTGCATTGTGATAGGTGAGGACACGGGTGGTGAGGTCACTGTAAGACGCGGGATGGGGGGAGTGGTTGGCGGATGGACTGATGGGTCAGGGTATGGGCGTTAAGGAGAATCGGGGTGGTGAGGTGAGGACGCGGGGTCGGCACTGCTGCTGCTGCTGCAAATGGTAGCTGCTGTGTTTGATTTGGAGCGCCGCCTGGCGCGCTGGTCAGGATTGCGCCAGGCGGATCTCTGCCTGGCCCAGGGACCATTGTTCGTCTCCCCCCCACAGCCAGCCGCCCCGCCCCCGCCCCCGCCCCCGCCCCCGCCCCCGCCCCCGCCAACTGGCCAATCAGCGTGATTTATTTATCTGCTGAGTCACCGCCCGGCCCCTCCGCTGTGGCCTGCCCCTGATGTCATCTTCTCTGGCGCGGGTGGTCTGATCCTCTCAGATGAGAAGCGACCATTTTACTATTTCAGTTTTCGGGCTGGATGTTATTTGTTTTGGTGAATTGTTTTATGGAATCATTTTGCAGTCATGTATTTCAATAGATTGTTCTAGTTTCAGTTGGGCACATATAGCATTGCCAGTTGCGACATCCGTAAGCCAAGACCATCACGTTTGCAGTTCATTATCATGTGTGAGGACTTCGATTTGTATTTTGCCGTATCGTCGTCCCGATTCTGACCTGTTTCCGTTTGTCCTCAGATAACGGTGCCAAGAGGGTGCTGTTGTCGCGCCTGGAGAAGCGCGGACCCCTGCTCAAGTGCCTGATTTTGGATGAGGATGCTGAGCTGGTGGCACTGTACGGCGTGCTGGCGCTGATCCGGCACCTCCAGTACCCGCCCGGTGAGTAGCGGCCACTAGCCATGCATCCTCCGAGGATGCACTGCGGTGTCCGACCCGGTCAAATAACCGGGGTTCCCGACCTAGACAACATAGCACCGCTCAGCTGTCAGCGTGAGGACCGTAAGACGCGGGATCGACTGGACTGGGCCCAGCCATTTTGTGCAGTTGTGTGCATAGTTTGAGGGAGCTGGACAGCTGCTGCAGCCGGTGTGCAATGCAGCTGGTTGGGTTCCTTGTGGCGTGTCATGTGCACAGGCTAGAAGATAGCTGGTGGTTTGCATCAGATCCAGTGCAGTTGGCCCCGGGTAGAGTCAACAGTTTGAGGTGTATGGCGTCAGTAAAGGGCCTCACTGTTGTCCTGTGACGCCTCACTGGGCGCTACACTTGTCTGTCACCATGTGCCGTTCCTGGGTCCCGCGTCTGACCGCCGTCTCCCCCTCTGTCGCCGACAGGTGTGCTGGACCAGTGCTTCCGTCAGCTGTATGATATGGATGTGATTTCGTATCCGGCGTTCCTGCGCTGGCGCGAGGGCAAGGAGCCGGCCGAGCAGGAGGGTATGGGTGTGGCACTGAGTGGACTGCAGGCCTTCTTTAAGGCACTCGAGGAGGACGCCGCCGGCGATGACGACGAGCGCACGTGATAGCCGGTGGCACCTAGGATTAATTTGACGCGCGCGCGCATGTGCGCGAGAGAGCGACAGTGGCGACTTCGCGGGGAGATTGTTGTTCAAGTGTGGATGCGGAACGGAGTGAGTGGTGGATGCGCGCCTTGCAGCGTCCGCAGCGCCGCCCGTGCGAAGAGTCGGTGTGGGGGCGACGCCAGCGCCACGAACGCGACTGGCGGCCGAACGGCGCAACACCGTTATAGTGATTTTGTATTCGCGAATACGAAATGTGGTTCATTTTGCGATGGCTGCGCTCATTATTTAATGAACATTGTAA
>VOPJ01010969.1:0-26206 GCA_014673585.1 Semibalanus balanoides
GATATCGCAAAATATCAGCTTGCAGTTTTTGTTGTTCCGACATTGCCTTACACTGAGCAAAACCATGTCAATTGTCAGCTGTACCCCGGGGCGTCACCGATATTTTTTAGTGGGAGATCGGCTAAAATGACGCAAATTTCACCTCATTTTAATGCTTTTATTAAATCCTTTGCAGCAATTGTAATGTGAATTTTCAGGTTATAGTAGGTACTATAACATGAAAGCGCCGCGAAGCGGCGCAAAGCGGCGCGAAAATTTGTACGGATTGACTGATGAAACCCATAAAAATAGGCGGTGGGCCTTATAAAGAAGAAGAAGCTAAACATGCTATTAATTCAATTCACCGTTACAACGAACCGAAGACGATAGCGATGGCTTCGTTATGACGATGGCTTCTCATGTGACGCCGCGAAGCGGCGTGAAAATTTGCATTCTAGGTCGTGGAATTGTGTTTTAATACTGGAACCAGACCGTGAGCGGAGCCAAGCCTCGGGTAGCCCCTATTCCTGGTTGCACCTCTCGGTATGACGAAAAATATTAAAATAAAACCAGTTTTTTATATGCATATTCATCGGATAGTAAATCACGATGACCGCCGACCGGTGCCAGTCAGCGCTCAATGCTAGGTACATATGAATATGATAATAATAACTGCATATGTATCGAACTGTAAACAAGCAAACTGGTAACAGTGCAAATGGTTTGAAAAGCAGCAATGAGAGTCTAGAACGGACTTTTCGCACATAAATTGGTCCCTGCGGATCTGGAGGAGCTGGGGAGAGATGCACTCCGGAGATGTGTCTTTGCCTGGTCCCACTGTTAAGCTCTTTCAGTCCAGGCAAGCTGGGCACCATTGAGCAGCTTCGGGTGCCGATTCCGCGTCTTTGCGTTGCGGTAGCCTTTTTCGCAATTTCGTAGTGACTAGCCAAACATGTAGCCTGCCTTGAAAGTTAATATTTTATGAAGGTTGTGCCAGCAATTACCGCCAATGGAGCAAGCCTCTGCCAAAAAAATGTAATTTATTTTTTCCCATCCTTCCAAATTTGTATAAGCAATTTGGAAAACTTGTGGACATGTCGCCAACGCAAAACCAAAATTTCCACGTTTGGCTGTGAAGGCTGGATTTTGGACTGCTGCAAAGGCAATTTTACGATAATTTGTGTTAACAATCGGGAAACTTGTTTCATGCCGCGAAGCGGCGTTTTGTTTTGTTTTGTTTTTGCTTTTTGCTGTGGATAGCTGAATTCTAACTGCTGCAAAGGCAATTCTGGCTAGGAACTCATCCGGCATGTTCAAGAACCCTTCCGACCGGCCCAGGGACCCTTTCGGTCTAGCCAGGGGCCCCTCTGACTTGCCCAGAAGCCCCTCCAATCTTCCCAGCGACTCTCCTGGTCGGACTGTGCTGGCTGCTTTGTCGCCCTGTCAACATGCTCATTGCTCAAGGTGCCCCCGACCTGCTCTGGCCCTTCCGTGCTGGCTAGGGGCCTCAATTTGGCATGTTGAGGGGCCTTCTTACCCGCACAAGGGCCCTTTCGGTCTGGTCAGGGGCCCCTCCGATCTGCACAGGAGCCCTTAGAACTTTCCAGGGGGCCCTCCACCTTCTGGGGGGCCATGTCATCTGACAGGGGACCGCGCTAGCTGCTTTGTCGCCTTGCCGGCATGCTCAGAGGGCCATCCGACCTGCCCAGGGATCCTCCGACTTGCCCAGGTTCCCCTCTGACCTGCCCTGGAGCCTTCCATGCTGACTTGGGGTCCATTCGACATGTTCAGGGGCCTTTTTGACCAAACCGGTGATCCATTTGGTCTGGACAGGGGCCCCTCTGACATGAACAGGTGCCCTTTGAACTTCCTAGGGGCCCTCTGGTCTGTCCAGGGGCCCTCCAGCCTTCTGAGGGGCCCTTCCGATCTGGCAAGGGACTGTGCTGGCTGCTTTGTCGCCTTGCCTACATGCTCAAGGCCTCTCCGACCAGCCCAGGTGCCCCTCTGTACTGGTTAGGTGTCCATCCGACGTGTTCAGGGGTCCCTCTAACCCGCTCAGGGGCCCTTTCGGTCTAGACAATAGCCCCTCTTGTGCATTGCACAGGGCTCTTTTGTGAGCGTCCAGTGGGCCCTCTGGTCTTTCAGAGAGGGTCCTAAAGGAGTTTAAAGGGCCTCTGACGTGCCGCCCCTTGGCTACGTGTCTGTTCAGCACCAAAACACCTTTTTAGGCCCCCTCCGGGAAAAGGGCCCTTTGCACGCTCAAGGGTGATCCTAGGATCCCTATGATCCCCCTTGGATACGACTTTGGTATCACGTTGATCAGCACATTTTCTCATTATTTTGCAAATATTCACCAATCAACCTGCAACTAGTCTATTCCACCCCAAAACGCTGCCTCTTGGGATGCGGCGAGCAGCAGATGTTTATTGTACCCGACGTTAGCGAAATGTGGTATAGGTGGCAGCACTACCACCCACCAACGCGAACCGTACCAGGCCCGTTTTGAGCGACACAGCATGGATGGCAAAGGGCTGTGAAAATGAGACAGTGCGGAGCCAGTGCATATCCAACAGTGGGGGGGGGGAGAAAAACAACAAGGATCGGATGAAGGCAACGGTGAAAAATGCCTTTCAGTTTGCCAATTATACCTGTATCATGCACCCAAACCACCGCGCAATGTCACATACTAACGCAGCCGGGGAACAGATGCGCTCGACTCAATATCCGACTCAGCTTTTTCGGAGTGGCACTTGGTTGGTGAAGGTCAGACTGACCACAAGTGGTAAATTATATTATTCCTCACCGTGCCGGTGCTCGACGCTACCTTCGCCGTGCAGTGGCGGGGAGGGGGCGTTTTGGCGCCCCCTCCCTCGAGCTCGGCTTCTATGGGACGTAGACAAAAAACAAAAATTCAGTTCAAAAGCTTTTCAAAAAACATTTGGAAACTTTTTCGGTTATTATTTTGTCTCAGGTTAATATTGAGGTCACCAGAGGTCATCAAAGGTCATATTTTCCCGTTTCAAGACCTTGCTTCAGGAACCCAAAATATATTGGGAACTACGATAGCTAGAAAAAAAAAATAAGGAAAAATTAAATTGCCGGCGTATCCTCAAGCCTTAGCACAGTTCAATAGTTAAGGCTCCAGAGGTCATATAAGGTCAAAAAGGCTTCTTTTCGCAACAATGTTTTTCACAATTAATTGTTTACCTTATAAGGATAAGGCAATAATTGTGACGCCATCGTTTTTGTCTCATCAAGGCACGTTGAATAATATCCATGATCAAAAGGTTAGATTAACTTATCAATTTTACCTCAGGTCAAGGACAAGTGGTGTTCCAAGTACGTCCTGCTGCACTTTGGGAGACGTGTCTCGACGAGACAAACACATTAGCGCTGGCTTCACTTCTTTGTCTTGATTTTATTCAAAGTTATTGACAACAAAATGTTGGAAACCTCGGATGACCTCGGCTGACCCTGTATAAATCACTGAACAAAAAGTTAACATCGGTCTTCAAGAATGGCCTATGATAACATGATCCAGAAGGAATTATCATGCATATCTGCAGAATCGAAAGCATTTTAATATTTTCCCATTGGTTTATAATGGAGAGATCACGAAATTGACCCGACCTTAGGTCACCGATACACAAAAATAAATAAAAGACATATGGCGTGTTGGTACCTTCTACCTACGGCCTTATGAAACTCTGTAAGTACGAAACCGATCGACCGAAAACTGCGGTTTAGGTACGACTGCAAACTTTTTGGAGTTGTGATCACGAGACCTGGCTTGATGACCTGACCTGAGATGAACCTAGGTCAAGAATTGCATTACATGTGGGTAATTGATGCCCCAACAGCTATGCCTAAAACGGCGGAGTTGCACCCCGCCGTTTTTCCGCTATAACAGGCACTTCAACTTCAAAATTCACAAAAGTGTATAGGTATGCATCAACATTCAACATACAGTAATTTGTGCCCAATTTCACCCGAAAGCTATAAAAGAGAGAAAACTCACCCTATCGTAGCAAAAAAAGTAGACTGCATAGCTATTTTTTAAATTACACTAAAAATGGCACTTGCTTAAAATGGCAACGCCGATCCCATCCCTCGTCCCCTTCCCCCCAATGTCAAACACGTGGCGGAAGCCCCTGTTTAGGTTGCTCCAACAATGTATGTGTCGTTGTTTGACAATACAACGCACTGTACTGTTTTAACTTATTTTGACCCCCTATTGACTACTAGGGCCCCTCTGATCCCATTTGCCCCCTTCCTGGACGAAATCCTGGCTACGCCCCTGTTCTAGATTAATACATAAAAATTAAAATGCAAATGTCCATGCAGATGCAAAGGCTGCACCTTGCCGAAAGTCGGGGGAGCTTAAGCACTTTGAAGTTGATTCTTTCCCATGCAACGCACATTGGCCGTAATTGTTAAAATACGGAAAATATTTGGGGGGACACGTGCCTCTTGAGGGGAGACGCTTGCCTCTTGGGGGGACTCCCTCCGCTTTTTACACCCCTCATGTCCAGATGGCGTGCGACCGGGCGACGAACCGTGTGGCGGCCTATTCCAGTCGCGATACGCGATATGCCAATTGTCAACATCTACATCTCATCAATGGTATATATATATATATATATGTATAAATATTGTATAGCATAGACACACGACAGAACCATGGGTGGAATTTAGAGGGGCAAGGGGCCATGCTCTCAAATCGCCTGACAATCGGCGCAATACTTCATGAATGAGCTTAATCATTGCCTTGAAAAGCTTGATCAAATGAATAAAACTACCTTCCTGTGTGGTGACTTTAATATAGATCTGTTTTGCACTCTCAAATGATAATCATTGCCAATATTTCTTAATACCATGGCCATCATTTGGTATTGCCCACAATTTCCAAAAACTACTCGTGCATCTACAGCAAGTTATCACTGTTGGGACAAACATATTTCTTAAACAACCATTGACTTCGTGATTCAAGTTCAGGGCATCATATATGAAGATTTCATCTGATCATTTCCCTGTAATTCTGTGTCATGCACTTTTACCAGCTCAGCCCAAGGAAAAACACGAGTGGCCCACACCATTTATTTGACAAAAACAAATTTAATGAACTATTCAACTACCTTTGCTGATTCAGTTACACAATTTTGCAGAAATTAAGGGATGCTGAAGAGCACCGAACCTTAACTAATGCTTATCAGAGTGGAATACAAAAATTTAGATTACAATTAAGCACTCGTGAATCAAGCAGCATTTAAAACCTTGGATTCTCTCCAGCCATTTTGGCTTCCATTAAACAGAAGACCACAGTCTTTTTTTGGAAAAAACAAAAATCCAACAGATTGAAAACAAATAATTGTTATACCACTTACAAGAATATATTTAATGTATTTACTTCGTGAGGCAAAAGCAATATATATATATACAAAATCAGCCTTCAAATAAATAAGACTATGCTCCAAAAAATTGTTTGGAAACTTGTTAAATGGATGTTGTCAGAGGTAGCGTTCCCAACCAAAAACTACCTAATTCATTTTTAATGCAAATGGGAATCCAACATCTAATAAAAGAGGAAATAGAGAACTATTTAAAAATTCTTTATTTCAATAGGGAAAATCTGCAACAAAAAATTGCATCTAGCAATTGAGGAATCTACTACAGTAATATACACCACAGGCACCTGAAAATCTCTTGACAAAAAATAATACCAATTCTGCTGAACTGTGGTGAATAATAAAACACGTGAAAAATGTTGGAGCTGGAAAGATTCAAAATAAACGCCAGGATATTCAACAAACATATCAGCAATAATAACAAATTAGTGATCTCATACAATACCTGTTTAACAAAGGGAGTCTTCCAAATGCATTAAAAAGTTGCTATTGTTTAAACCAATGTTCAAATCAGGCGATAAAAAAATTTTCAATGGCCAATTGACCCATTAGTATATTGCCATACACTCCAAAATACTTGAAAAAAATAATACTCGTTTTCTCGAACAATGTCATTTCTACTTGATTTCAAACATCTAAGTAGTTGTCAATATGGTTCTTCAACAAAATAAATCAACATACATGGACCCTACTCCTGCCTTCAGGAGAAACATAACAAAATCATTGAAAAGGGAACATAATTGTGTGGAATCTACTTGGACCTAAAGAAAAGCTTTCGATACTATTGATCATTCAATATTGATAGGAAATTTAGAAAAAGTATGGATTTGCTAAGTTCCTCCACTAAAAATTATCCCTCATTATTTAACAAATAGCATCAATGTGTTGACTATAATGGAAATAAGATCAACTTTAAAAACCAGTAAAGGAGGAGGTGCCACAAGGATCGATACTAGGATCCTCTTCTTTTTATTCCATAATACATTAATGATTTTCCCCAATACTCAGTAATAAAATGAAATTCTTTACTTATGCAGGATGACACTTGCCATTTTCTTTTGAATCGAAGACATTTACTCTCTCCAACTTCTCATTACACAAGAATCTATTCATACTTTGTAAGTGGGCTACAGATTAACAACTTTCTCTTAATACCCAAAAAACAGCTTACCAATTGTATAAACTTCAAATATAGGTCAGACTTAAACAATTACAAACTGAAACGGTCACAATAAAAGAGGAAACGGAGTTAAATATCTTGGTATATATATAGATCGATAATTTGAAATGGTCAATTCTAATATTGATCATTGTCTTTGATATTAAGTAGAAAACATAGGATAATAAATAGATCCAAATACTCATTAACAAGCATTCGCTGCTTTGCTATAAGTATAAACGCTTCGTTGCCTACATTAGCTATTTGTTGCATAAGTTTGGGGGCTTTACGTATCCCAAACCTATAACATTTCAACAAAATTGAAAATTTATCCAAAAGGCTATGTTAGAATATTTGATAAATCAACAAGACTTGGCACATTCTGATCCTATCTTTCAAAACCCTAAACTCCTTTTAAAGAAAAGATATGCTAACAACAGCTTATTACAGTTAATGCACAAAAAATTAATTGAAAGTCTTGCCACAGAACTGGACGCCCTATTCATTTTTGAAAATACTCCATACATATCAACAAGACATAGGCGTCACTTCAATGAAATNTCGAGGAACAGTGTCTAGGCAGCTTTGCATGTCCGCTTCTCACTACCACTCCGCAAACTTCTGGGTTTTCCGCTGAGGTGAACCGAACGACCGCAGCAGGTTACTATGGGAGATAAATGTAAATGTGCCGCTTGAGTATCTCGTCAGCACAGAGACGTAGTATTTCCATGAACTGTCGTCCATCAGCAAGGTGGAACTCGTCCGAACCAGCCAGAGAAAGGGACCGTGGCCAAGAGACACGGTTAATATCTCGCTTGGCATTACAAAACACCCGAAAGCTCGTCTCAGGAAGATAATTATCATAAGCCGCGTAATAATCACAAGCCCGCAGCGAAGTACTACAGGTACCCTATTCATACAGTAGTTAGTACTCAGAGGGTGAAGGGCTTCTGAAGATAAAAATCGAATGAAACTGGTCGGAACAGGGTTCAAGGCATAGCCGTCGGAAGCGGGGGAAGGGGACACGTCCCCCCACCATTTTCGGAATTTAGCATTGGGCCAATGGGCGTTGCATGGGAATAATCGAATTAAAAGTGCCTCCGTCCCCCAACTTTCGAAAGCTTGCACCGCCCTTGGTTCATGGAACATGCAAATACGGTTTCATGGTGTTATCAGGCGTTTTACATAAGTTGATTTCGTCACTACTAAAGCCGGTTTTTATAAAATGATAATATCTTCCGACCTAGGTAAGATTAGTCCACAAAACGAGTTTCTGGCTGGGAAAGGATTATCATAATTTACACATAGCAAATCTGGAAATATGAAACGAGTAAAGCATCCGTATATTTAAGAAGAATGGCCGATGACGGCCAGACGAAGAATGGCCGACGAGAAGTAACAGTCACGACTGAGGAAAATTACGAAAGTATAGATATGAGCCTCA
Organism: Semibalanus balanoides; assembly: GCA_014673585.1. Lineage (NCBI taxonomy): Eukaryota > Metazoa > Arthropoda > Thecostraca > Balanomorpha > Balanidae > Semibalanus > Semibalanus balanoides. The sequence goes on from VOPJ01010969.1 coordinate 7,988, forward strand.
TATAGCCGAAGCATATGAGGATTATTACAAGATAATACCTCCTACTGAATTATACCTATACCGAACATGAAAAGCAGAACATGCACATATATTGTATTCCTTGGGTTCATAAATACGTAAATTTCGGAACAGCTGATCCCTCCTTCAAAAAGTCCATTGGCGCTAACTGGAGGCCATTGTTGCTTGCTGTTTTAAACGAAACACCATATAAGTCTGACGTTAAATTCAGCTGCCCACAAGCACACATCTGGTCTAGATTCGCCACTCTACAGTCTACACCGCTTCATCAGTGTCGCATCTCAGTGGACAGTGTCACCGTTGACCTAAATCAGATCTGTTGGCGAGACTGGCAATCAAGCCACCAGAGCTGCACCAGTCGCCGATCTACCTACGTTATAGGGTCAAACACGCAATTGCCCCTGCAAAAACAAAATATCAGTAGGCAGGCCCTATGACCCCTCCCCAAACCGTACCAGAAGGTTGTGATTTTTGTTTCACGGGAAGTCACGATACCCCCCCTCGCTCGTTCAACAACTTTTGGCCGACGGTGCCCCCCTCCCCAATCGCTCAACAGGTTTCTTTAACGCCCCCCTCTCCCCGCTCAACAACTCTTCGCACTGACGACACGACCCTCTGCCTCTCTTGCTAAACAACTTTTCGCAGACGAAATGGAGCGAAATTCCCCCTTACTCGAAATCCAGATCCGCTACGGCTTCTACCCAATTAAAACTAGCCACGAGTCACTCCGGCTACCAGCAAAACACCACAAAACACCACAAAACACCACAAAGCACCACCTCAAAACACCAAACAAAACACCACAAACACCACAAATAATTCACAAAACACCACACACACCAAACCAACACAAACCACACCCAAACCACATCGCACCTGCAGGACTTACTGCGACGGCACCGTCTGCACCATCTGCAGTCGCCGAGGCTGCAGGCACCGCGACCGAATCAGTGCAGGTACACATCGCTCCTGCGCGGCTCAGTCACAGTCACGCCGTCACGTCACGTCACGTCACGGAGGAATGTCATGGGAACGTACACGGGCGCGCCGTGTACAGCAGCGCCGCGTTTGTCTCCGTCGCGCCACTACACGAGACGGCGCCGCCGCGCGCGAGACACGAAGTTCGCGGCGAAGCGAGACACGAAATTCGCGGCGAAGCGAGCGCAAAGCAGCCGCGTCACGCCGGCTGGATGGAGAGAGATCAGCTGACTCGGTACAATGATACAGGCAGTGACGGCTTGTTTCAATGCCACATGAATTAATGAAGCGATGACTGGTAAATGGTAACAATGCCTTAGGCAGCCACGGCTTGGTAGAATGATACAGGCAGCTATGCAGGGCGAGCTGAATACCTAACGAGCAGGATGAATAGAAATACAGGTCAGTGGAGGCAAGGTAGAGCGTGGAGTGGTACCTACAACTCAATCCCGTATTAGACTAGATCCAAGATGCTACAGGTGTTTAGATCGAGGTCGCACGGAATATACGACAGGAATGCAACAGCTGCTGCTGAAGAGAGTGAGGCACTACTAGCCTGATACTGGAGGACAAACTGCGCAGTGACTTGTAACAACAGGTTCATGCAATTCAGAGTGACTCCTGGAAACAGCACAACCAATTAGGAAAATGTATGATACCGGGTACCAGCCTGTTCAAAGCCACACCCGTACTCGGATATCCGCAAATATGCTTTAGTGTTTAGGAGGATTTGATCATTAAATGACGTAAAGAAGGTCGCCTGTTAAAGCCACACCCCTTTTCACAAATATCCGAAGGCTAAGTTACACTGTTTAATTAAAGAACCTAATTGGAAAAGCGGATACACAAAGAAGTGTGAAAGTCACACCCCTCTACTCAAACATCCTTGTTTGTTGATTTATTAAGTTTAAGACGCCGCGACTGAATGAAGTTATTCTGTACCGAGTCGATACAACCTTCAGCGCTATTTTTGAAGCACATTATGCTCGCGTCGGACGTCGGTGGCCAAGGACAGCGGCCTGCAACTGTGGGCGCTAGAAACGGCATGACTAACATGACGCATTATACTGCATTGGTATGCAGTCTGCACCAGGCGCGGACTCAGGATTTCGGTCAGGGGAGGGGCGTCAGCCGCGCCACATACACAAAGTTGCGCCCTCCGGGATCGCCCACCGTGCGTAACATGGGCGCGACCCGGCTCAGGGGTGGGGGCGCACGCCCTGTCGCCCCCTAGACCCGCGCCTGTGCACTATGCAGGAATTATTGCAGCAGGACAGGTCACAGAAAGCTTTCCCCCCCCCCCCCCACCCCCCCTACCCACCCCACCCCCACCCAACCCCAGCGATCCCCGAGTGACCCAATCAAGGTCACGGTTCACGGCGCAGTTTTTTGTTGTCGCCACCGCAGCAGAACCGTGTCACACCTGCGCTCACTGCGCATGCGCGAACAGCCGACGGCGGCACGCGATGCGGCTGCTGGCTCCGTGACCGCGATACCAGACAGGTGGATGGCACTGTTCCGCTAGTCATCCGTCGCCTCGGCGTGTTTGGGAATCACAACCAAGTTAAGGAGGAGGCTGGTACTTAGGGAGACATAAGTCAGTCAAAAATATAGATATTGCTTTGAAATTTTTAGGGGCATCGTCCATGCTTTGTTCTAGAATACATCTTCCAGGTTTTGAATATATTTGCTAATTGTAATTTTGTGATGAAAACAATGATTTTTCGGGGAAATTTTATTAAAAAGGTAGTCAAACATATTAAAAGCTGGAGGACATTCGAGAACTAATCATGGAAGATGCCCATAAAAAAATCAACGCAATATCTATATTTTTGACTGACTTATGTCTCCCTATGCACCAGCCTTCTCAACTTGGTTGCGATTCCCAAACACGCGTCCCCTCGTAGCCCTGTTCAGGTTCGAATGGTGGTCGACTGAGTTGGAGCAGAATGAAGACACGAGTAAAAGATACCCGAGATTCATTGCACTTCAGTTCTTGTTGATGCGATACACTGGCGGATCCAGAAAGTGTTATTGACTATATGGGGGGGGCCAATAACCAAAAAAATAGTTATCGCATTTAATTCTGAAAACTCCTCGGATTTCGCTTGCTATTATCAATAACTGATTAAAACAAACTTTCTCTAGTAAAAAGAGTTGCTTAGTTTAGCGACAAACTACACGAAATGTGGTACATTTACGCCGATTTTGTGGTTGTTGCAGGGGGACATGGCCCCTTTGGCCCCCCTGGATCCGCCCTTGATACGATATTGGCCTTCGCCTAATTAAGTAGGTCATTAATGATTGAATGTAAATATAGGGACCAACGTGCAACAAAAGTTTGCATAGGTATTCATAATATAATATTACGCATTTGGCCCTCTGCGCCTGGCCAAGGTAACCGTTCGGAAGAAAATAATTATGAAAAATGATGAAAGAGAATTATAGAGGCGTAACTATGGCGACAACCGCGGTAGGCGGGCCTCAACGAACTAGATGGCAACTTACAAGGCACTGATCACAAAGTGTCTTGGTTCTGGAACCACGACACTTAGTTCTGGCACCGTGCCGAAAACCTCACCACAAAATCATACCCCTGCCCACCACAGCGCCCATTGCATACCTACATCCTGCTGAAGTTGTTCTCGTCCTAGTCACTACCTGGCACAGTCACGTGCATGAGTGAATCACCTGCGATGTATCATGCGGGAGCTGATCGCAGGAAGGCACTAACTATACTGGTCCCCTGTGGTACCCAGTGATGAACCGGCTTAGACCGCGTACGTAGGCTGTGGAGAGATCACGAAGGCCATTTAAAGAGCCAGTGAGTCACGATTCAAGATTAAGACGTATGGTTTCGTTGCACGAATCTTATTGATCATGGCCGATCACATGGATCTTAGATGTTAGATCTTCCATTACAGTAGCAGCTTCAATGCTTATGCGGAGATGTATCCTTTGACACTGGCGGATCCAGTTACCAGTGTTATTTTTGCGGCAGATTTATGCAGCGAGTGCATCAATGAAGCTGTCTTCCAGAAGCCTAATTATATTTAGATAAATGCCGTCAAGTTAAATTGTGGAACTACTGCCCAGTGCCCACCAGACTTGCGCCTGTATCCCGAAGTCAAATCGGGGATCTCATTGGATCTTTTGGCATAAAATGCATGAAGATCTTGGATTCCAGTGGGTCCCTTTGCGTAAGATGCATGAAGATCTGGGATCCATCTGGATCCCTTGGCGTAAAATGCTTCAGGGTCTGGGATCTCAGTGGATCCCTCGGCATAAAATACATCAGGATCTGGGATCTTTGTGGATCCCTAAGCTTAGTGTACCTGGATATGGTGTCCCATGTGGATCCGGGACACAGGACACAGATCCAGATCTCAGCTGGATCCTGGATTCAGGCACTCTGCTACCCACCTGATCTGTAACCGGAACAAAAATGAAGCGACGCACCGCGGAACAACTAGAACATCCGGATTCTGAAGTTGTACGAAAGCCCGGACACTCTCCATGAGCTCCAGCGCAGCGAACCCACTTGGCGGCGATGGCCGCCACGCATGAGCGATTAGCAGCTGTCTCTAAATAGTGAACGTAAGAAAAGCGTAAATTAATGGCAACAGCTGGGTTTCCCTTCAGCCATGGGTGAAGAATTATTTTCAAAGTTGCCCCGGCCGGAGCCCAGTAACGTAGCCAGAATTTTTATCAGAGGGGTAGACACGTCAGGAGTAGAATCAAATTTCGTTCCTCAGCCAAAATTTTGTTGACGGGGGAGGGGGAATTCGGGTCGTCAGCAGAATCTCATTTAGTTGAGTGTAAATTTGGTTTGCTCAGGGGAGGCGCATGGTCCCCGTGCCCCAGTGACCACGTCCCTGCCGAGGACAGGGGCGCAACCAAGGGGTACGCACGTGGCGGGGGAAGGGGCATCACGACTGAGGGCGCCTCTCCTGCACGTCTAGACACTGAAGGTGCCACTCGCGAGTGCAGGTGGCGCCTCTCGGGTCGTAAGCGCCAGCGGCACCCATTTGGATCCGAAATGATGCCTTCTTTAGACCAGAGATAACGACCCTAACTGAGCCTCCTCCGGAAATTCGAAAACAGGTTTTGGAACCCTCTCGAGGTGTTCGCCAAGACAAAGTTGGTAAGGAGCAGCCTCCTGGATTACCGCCCCCAACCCATTTCGAAAATGCACCGAAATCGTAAAGTACCTAATGTTTTTGGACTGAAGTAACAACTATTACACCTGGGGCCACAGGGCGTGTGGTTTAAAGTGAAACTTCGAAACGTTTTGTTCTACCTATATTTTTCCCAGAAAGTCGTATCGACTGCATTATTTGCTGGGACCATATTTGCATTTACATATTTGATAATTAAAAACTTAGGGCTTGCAAACAAAACCAAAGGTCTCACAAAACGTAGTCCCGTCCCCGGCCGGGGCTGCCGGAGTGGATTCTCCACCCATGCCTTTAGCGACCACTTAGCACTCGCACCACACAAGCTCACTCAATGCCCGACATTTCAGAAGATGTGCTCGGCAATCTTCCATCTAGGTGGCAAAGCTGCCCGCTAAGTGGGCTGTTCGGATACGAACACCAGATGTTGTTTTAGTTCCTCATTGAACGGTAACCACAATACAAGTGGTTTTGCCATAAGCAAAAGTTTCTTCGGCATACTCTTCCGCACAGAGAGCAGCAGCTCCAACACCAAGCAAGCTCAACAAGAACCCCTCCAGGGTCTTGTTGGATTGTCCTCCGTTCATCCGCGGGTGGCGTGAGAAACCTTGCGATCAGGGACGGAGAAAGGTCAGCCATCGAGTCCACTAGTCGGCCCCCAATCCTCTCCATCTTTGAATCTGTGAATTAGGTCAGGTGAAATGCAGAGAGGCCGGTAGGAAAGAGACGTGCGACGGGACGAGACGGGACGGGAAAGGAAAGGGCCGGACGGGACGGAAAGGGACCGGACGGAACGGAAAGGGACCGGACGGAACGGAAAGGGACCAGACGGAACGGAAAGGGACCAGACGGAACGGAAAGAGACCAGACGGGACGGAAAGGGACCAGACGGGACGGAAAGGGACCGGACGGAAAGGGACCGGACGTGACGGAAAGGGACCGGACGTGACGGAAAGGGACCGGACGAGACGGAAAGGGACCGGACGAGACGGAAAGGGACCGGACGAGACGGAAAGGGACCGGACGTGACGGAAAGGGACCGGACGTGACGGAAAGGGACCGGATGAGACGGGAAGGGAAGGGACAGACAGGGCGGGACGGGATATGAGAGGGAAGGAGCGGGGGACGGGGGACGGGACGGTCACGCACAACTGCGGGAACTTTGCGGTAGGGAAATCGAAGGAAGCCTATGAGTTAAAGTTACAAGTTCATGGATTTTATCGGTGAGTGACTAAAAGAAAGCCAAATTATATTGGTGATTTCCCACAACAACGTCTGCAATTACCCAGGATATTTGTGATTGGTTTTACCAGGAATGATACGCATGCTCTCGCTCTTCCAGAGTACAGCAATGAGAAGCGAAAGCATAAGCTGAATTCGGTGAAATTGATTCGCCCTAGCCTATATAATGAGTTGTATCCGATTGTTGTTGAGTAATGGAGTATATGCAGGTCACAAACATATTGAAAATTGTATGTGTCCGGGAAACAGTATGATTTTCTGATCATGCTGATAACTTTAAATGTTTTATTCAGAGGCCCTTACAACATGCTTAAACATTAATGTTTAAGTGCGTGGCGAAAACTGTCATAGTTCGCGTAAAACCCTACTACGCTAGATGATCGACTTAGGCGGAGGCTGTATGACGTCACCAGGCTTACCACCTTTTTAAGATCACTCCACATCATGTCTTTGCATAGACGGAACGACTATTTTCTGCATAGGAACGATTATTCTCAAAAAATACAATCAAATGGCGTCGTTCTTGCTTTTCAGTTGTATTGTTTGCATCTCTTTGAGTCGCAAAATAATTTGTGCATGTAAAACGCTTATTTTATTAGTGATCCTAAAAAGGTTTCGCTGTCCTGATCGTTCGTTCTGATTAATGCAGCCCAAAAGTGGAACCAAATGAAAATATGCATCTAGTTTTACTTAACCACATGTTAGTTTTATGTTCGAAAAACTATAAGCATTCCACAATAGGAGGCTCAAAATAAATTATCTATCTCGGTTAAGCATAGCGAGACCAGCTACTCATAGCCTGTTGACGTCACAACTGCAAGTACGGTAACGCCTTCTTGCTTCACCAAAATTTAAATTTGCCTTATTGCGTAAGAGAAAGAAAGAGTAGTTATGAAAAATATTATGGATACACTTTTAGGGGAACTAGAAATATTTCCTCTTTCGTTTGGTGTATTTTTCTCACAACGTGCATATACTCCATTATCTACATAAACTGATAGAAGTGAAGATCGCATATTTTTGTATTGATAAACAGCAATGCAAAAATGAAGAGCTTACATGGAAAAAATTAAACAAATATAAACAAAGTGATGACAAATACCATTTGGTATGTTCTTTTAAATCTTTCGACAAGGTCTTATTGATGATTCATTGAAATCACCGAAGAGCGCTAATCCTTTCCATTGAACATTGATTCACCAGGTAAGCTTCAAGCCTCAGCCCACCCGCATCCCGAAGACAAGAAGTCACTCAGACGCCCAACCTGTTACCGGAACACTCATTTCTATCATGCAGCTGGACTGGGTCATCGTGCATACATGAGGTCATCGTGCATACGTGCAGACTGACATACTCGTGCACGAGTATTGTCAGTCCACGAACGTTGGAGCCAGCATGTGATCCGATGGTGTTGAAGTACTAAGGTGCACCACATCCTCTACAACGGCGCATCCTCCTAATATCTCAGACGAGAGGCAACTCTGGATTCAGAATTCTTGTGAAAATATATCGGCAGACACGTTTTGGCAATGTGGTCACACATATCTATAGCACACCAAATACGTTTTATTTGGCATCTGCAGTGAGTGCATACTGCACGATTCCATTTTTACATTGAAATTACATCAATATTCAATGACATTATAATTACGCTGGCATTTAGCAGGATAAGTTCAATGTTTTTTGAAGACAGGGTCCTAACGAGCTAGGCTGGTTCAGAGGAGAAGTTAAATTTGAGGACACACTCGGTAGACTAATCGCAAGCTGGACAGCATACTGTGCAGTAGCTAGCAAAGTCCGAAATATTTAATTAAAATAACAAACTTGTCAGCTTAATCCTGACGGTACTTTTGCACGATTTTGATGGCTATCGGGGTGATGCACGAATTAGCAGTTTGTATATTCTGATAACCGCTATCTTTTGGACCAAAAATACAACTTGAAGGGTAGCTGAATCGTGTCGTGCAGCCTGTACTATAACGTTTCAACATTCACGTCGCGACAGTGCTTTGCGACATCCGAAATACACCGCGTACGATATGAAGTATATAACAGTGACCCTAATAAGCCGATGTGAAGCAATGTGGAGCGACGCAGATTCATCGGGTATGAACATACTCCGCATAGCTCGCAAATGACCCTAGGCTGGTATCTGCAGGGGCCAGGCTCTGCGCCACGTGACGGTGGCACCATATAGTGACGCCGTTACAGATCTGCGTCATCTGCGTTCAGCCCTGTGCGCGCGCTTCGTGTCCTGCACGATCATCTATTGAATCAGCGGTTAAGGCAATGGCGATCGACATAAGGAAAATATGTCTGATCGGTCTCGCAAAAAAGAAGACAATTGAAACCAAATCAATATGAAAGTGGAAGACCATTCAGTTGAATCAGTGGCAATGATGCCTGATGGTGAAGTGAATGACATATTTGACGCAATTGATATCAAACTTTCGTCCTGGGTCTGGGTCACGGACTTAGACGCTGCTGCTGAAGCCACGCCAAGGGCCCGTTACAATACCCGACGATGGAAGATTGAAGAGTGAAGGGCGTGCCGCCGCGACCACGGCACGAGGTATGAAGCAGAAAGGAACGCCCTGTTGGTAATCCCAAGGAACAATGGAAGTTAGAAAGGCCGCAATGCTTAGAATGGTCGAAGGATGGAGTTAAGTGTTCAAGACCCGCCATTGTGAAGCATATATATCGAGGTTATGTTCCGATTCAAGTAATTACGCATCAGTGAAGGCACCTTCACAACATTCATTCAAGGTAATTAGGTAGTAGGTAAAGCATGGGTGGAGCTTCCTAGAACTTTCCCTTTCCAGTTGGTGGGGTCACTGGACCCATGTGTTTGGCACTTCCAGCTTTAATCAGTTTCAATAATATTATAAGATGAAGAAACAAACACATTTGCTAGCAATGAGCCCATCAGTGTAGCATTACGTCCACAAGCGGAACTTAATGAAATCGCTCAGAGAGCTCTAATGTTAATTTTATAGATTTGAACTCAGTTCTTACCATGCAACACCATAGGTCTAATGTTAAAATTTGAAATCATTGGGGGGGCTCGGGCCCTCCCCAGGAGATATAAAGTTTCACCCCTGATCACGTCCTACCAACTACTTTGGAAAGTTCAGGTTCATAATTAATGTAGACCTCATTGGCAGGGGCGAAGGAACTCATTTGAAGTGGGGGGGGGGGCAAAAAAGGCATTTTAGTATATTCTTTCCATGCACCGTCCCATAGGCCCGTAAGTTTAAATCCAGAAAATGTTGGGGGACAGTTGCCCCCTCCCAGCTCCTTCGCCCTATGCTCATTGGCCACATCACTGGCGGATCCAGAAAGTGTTGGGATTTTTGACAGTTTGGGGGGGGGGGCAAAATCCCAAAATTATCGCATAATTCTGGAAAACTCATCGGAATTTCGCTTGCTATGTATCAATAACTGAAATAAAGACAAACTTTCTCTGGTAAAGTTGCTTAGTTTTTACGACAAACTCAGAAATGTGTCAAATTTGCGCAGATTTTGGTGGTTTGGGGGGGGGGCATGGCCCCTTTGCCCCCCCTGGATCCGCCCTTGGGCCACATCACTTTATGACACAATCAAATCGAAACAAGAACATTTCCGTGAACATCCTCCTAAACACGCAACCAAAAGCACCATCACACCTACACGCGACAAGTCCCGTACTCGAAACCTGCCAACGACCCTTGCATGCGAGGATGAGACATCGCCTGTGCCACCTGCACGGCGCTACTCCTCGGCACACCATCACCAGCCGCATAGGCCGACCGAGGCCAGCGGACTGCCCGAGGCCATACTTGACCGTGTACGGAGTTGGCCGGCCGACCAACCGGCCCGGCCGCCTCGGGAGGACCGGAATGTAGCGCCAGACGCCAGTCGGCCAGTCCTGCCCGCAGGCTCGACCCCTAGATCCCGGGATCGCTGGACCTCGAGATCCGGGGATCCAGCGGACGACCCCGCGATGGAATCATGGACTGGTGGTACCCCATCGATAGAATCAGTCAGCCTCGGGCTGGGCGGACCAGCGCCTCCCGTGCCGGTCGTCAATGCCCGGCGGCAATTCGGTACTTCCTGTGGTGACGTGGTACGTGATAGATGAACTGGAACATCCCGGGCTCAGGGCTGCGCCGGAGCGGGCGGCACCCGTTCCACGTGGTAAGCGTCGAAGGTAGACCCAAACTCGGGCGCACTCACCGTGGGGAGCGAAGAAGGAGCCTTCCACGTGGAGACACGCCGACGCGGACACTCGCTTCCAACAGCACGCGAGCACTCTACGCCGCCGGTCTTCCCGCAGCTTGTTTTGATCTTCTGCGAGGTCACGTGACCGGTGGTCGGCGTGGATGCGGCGGCCGCCGTGTCCAAAGCCGAAGTCGGGAGCTGGACCGGCGGATTGTAATGCCGTTTAGCGCTGGAGCGTCCGTGGCAGGTAGCTGCAGGGGTGTTCAACCAGGCGGTGCGCGGCAGCAGGTGGTGCAGGGGTGCCAGACCCACTGTGGACCGGGCAAATGTGAGTTTTGAGCTCTGATTTTGCGGGAAGAACCTCACCCATTGTACGGGAGGATCTAGAGCGGACAGAGTGGTCGTTCTCGAAGAGGATTCGGACAAAACTATACAAAATCGCTTATTTTGCATAAAGGACATAGGTACTTTGAACACATCTGTAATCTGCGCCTTGGTGGGGGTCATTTTTGATTTCAGGGTAAAACGTCAAATGATCAAATGTAAGCGGATTATAATTGAAGAGAAGACAAATCAAGGGATAACAAGCCGTCATCGTAAAAAGTTTAGAAGTTTAACCCACGCTTGACCGAGAGGGGGGGGGGCAAATATTGTCCCCCTGGCGAGTTTTCACGATAGCTCACAACACAATTGCGCTATCAACATGAAACTGTCAGTACCTTCCACCACATTAATTTGACATCTTCTGTGAAAAATAAAATAAATAAAAGTCGTTAATAATTTTGTTAGATATAACCAATTTTGTGACGCCACTACACACGAGTTTGACGATAAAATCAGCCAAACTTAAACAGGCCGTACAAAGACCTCATTGTGACTAAAATGCAAACCATAAAATTAACAGATAGAAATGGCATGGCCTACAAAATGGCAATCTCTTATTTTGGAAAATTTTGGCTTTTGACCCCTAAAGTTTCAAAAAAAATGTTGAAAATGGTCACAAAATCAAAATGATCAAAAATTTCATATAAAACGAAATACATGTTAGAAAACATCACATCAATAAAACCCAAACCAAATTGCAATGCAATATCTTTATTTTTGGGTGAGTAATGGCTCCCTAAGTATGGTAACTAATTACTTAATACTTTGAAATTGCATTTTGGGGAGTTTTTTACAAGATAAAGACAAATAAATGTCGGAAATGTATTTCTGAGATAAAACTGGTCTAGAGAAAGCCTTTTTGTTTATATTTATAATTTTAAATTTTGTATCACATTTGTCCTGCATTTGACCTCAGCTTGACACTAACTTCATTTAAATGAGCTCAGATGGTACATTAATTATCACTATCGATTTCTACGTATAAAGCTGTTTTATACTTTATACGTATACGTATAAAGTATAAAACAGCCCATATAAAACATGTGTCGCATGATTTTGGAAAATCTTAATCGGAGTGTGACATTTTGTGACCTGACCTTGACCTTGATGACCTTTGCCAAAAATATATTTTTTGCTCATGCGGGATATGTATCATACCTTTGGGAGCAATTTGGGTGATCTTGGTCGCAATCAAAGGCTCTGGATGGAAAGTATGGTCCATAAACTAAAATGTCTCGATTTTTACCTTTGAACCGATCTTGACCTGATATGTGACCTCAATAAAAAAATGAATATGCTATATATGCGTCTCAATAAGAGCTCTCGAACGCCGCCTTGCGCGTCTCGCTACGATAATCGGTTCCGGAGATAACGAGTGGGCAATATTTGCCCCCCCCCCGGTCAAAGGTGTTCGGATAAGACCCCGGTCAAGCGCAAGTTAAGATGAAAAATGTCAAAAGTCGAAATGAAAAAGTGATCGCACAAAAAAAGTCAAATAGAAAATAGTGAAATAGATCGAATTAAATCGCACCAAGTTCGAATAAGTAAAAACAAGTCAACATCGTGGAGGTCAACACGCCACGTCAAACAGTAAAACATAAAATAGATCAAGTAAATGCCATTAAAGTCAGAGTGGAAAAATATGCTAGCAATATGTTCAAATATATTAAAGTCAAAAGTTGGTACATAAAATACAACAATTATATTATAAGTACTAGCGCAGGTACCCGACGTTGTCCGGGAAATGCACGGGGCCACAGCTTTGCCTGCCTTGGAAATTGTGTTCCTGACTTAGTTTATTTTCACCACTCTACCACCTTCCTGAAAGCGACTATATCATGCATGGCAAGCAAGCGGACTTAATCGTCTACGCACGCTACCAAATTTGACAGGGGTGGATAAACACTCCCTAAAATCATCTAGGACTAATCCCGAGAAAGTCCTCTAATTTTCCTAAATTTCCAAAAGAATTGACTCCATGATTTTAGAAAGCGCCATGCTGAAGAAAGCAACTAATTCTGGTAAAAATAAGCCAATTATACAAACGCTACCAGAAGCCGGCATGCAGAAAAAAACAATTATGCGTTATTCTAAGAGCCATGCTGAAGAAATGCGGCATGCCAAAAGAAAGCGATAAAAAAGACAGCTGAAGAAAGGCCATCCGAAGAAAGAACATGCAAAAAAGAAAGAAGCAACATGCAACATGCAAGAAATAAAGCAACATGCAGAACAAACATGCCGAAGAAAGCAATAATTCTGGTAAAAATAGCCAATTTTCACTAACCTACCAAGAAACAGGCATGCCCAAAAACAATAACTATTCTAAAGAGCATGCTGAAGAAAGCGCATGCCGAAAAAAAAAACGAGAAAAAAGGAGCAATGCTGAAGAAAGCCGCATGCCGAAGATAGCACATGCCGAAGAAAAGCAACTATTGGTAAAAATCCCAAGAAACCGGAATCTAAGAAAGCAATAATGGCAAAGTATTTGTTGATCGAATCTTTCTGCTCCCTTCTGCAGGTAGAACAATAAAAAGCATGCTGGAGCAGAATGACCGAAGAACACTCCGAAAAAGCAGAAAAAAAAGCGTGCTGAAAGCGAATGCCGAAGAAAGCAACTAATTTTGGATAAAATAAGCAAATTATCACTACACGCTACCAAGAACCGGCCATGCCGAATATGCGTATGTGGGTAATCATTGCTTTGAGACTAATTCTGTAAAAATAAAGCAGTGGCCACTAGAAAGCCGAAAAGAGATAATTATGTATGATTTACCAGAGACACATTATTCGAGTCACACCGAAGAGGTAGGCAAACACAGGTTAAGTATACGTGTGTTTCGAAATTAGCAACAAGGAGAGTTACAAATTATACAATAACACACCGCAAGTTAAGTGCAGAGAGTCGGCGCTAGTAAAGACGTCGGTAGGCAAGCAAATGCATGATGATAAACGGGCATGGTGCGGACCTAACTAACAACAAAAAAAAATATCCAATTCACAACGTGTCATGGTGGGGAAGATCAGGCCTTCACCGGATGGAGAGAGGAAATCTAGACTATTTCGTATAGAGAGAGCGTAGATAGCTCGTTTCGACCTGATCTTCGCGATTAATGGCGCATTGCTGGCAATACTAAGAAACTGCCACCAATAAACTGCAAATTTAGGCCACTAATAAACTGCAAAAAATATCGGATAAGTCTTTCTATAAGGATATTGACATTTGCAAAAATTAAATGCGCTAAGACCTGCGCAAAATTTTGAGAATTCTGAATCTGGCATGGTTTTTTGCGTAAGAGGTCTGTGTTAGCAGCCTTAGGTTCACTGACATTAAGGAGCTTTTGCTTTATTTATAAGATATGTAGGTCGTAATATTCGCATATCGAAAAATAAAAAAGTCAAAGTCCATCTAAAAAAGGAAAAGATAGGTACTATGTGAAGAAACAAATATATGATATGACACCGGTAATCCTCGCTGTGCCGGTGGTCCCAAAACAATAAGCATTGAGGGGCAATGGGCACAGTGGGCACTGGGCACCGATACTAACTATTCGCCTCCTTAGTAGTGATCCACGGTGGTGGTTTCTAGGGGATCAACCAGGCATGGATGGAGATATTCAGGACAAGTTGGTGAGGCAAAATGTAATTTATAGAGTGGTTGTTTGGCATGTCAGGATGGCTGAGGTAAAAAACGACCATTTCAACACTAGGAAGCCTCCAAATCTGACAAAAGTTGTTGGGCAGAGCACAACAATGTTGAGGCCAAAATCAAAGCTGGTTGGGCAGTGACCCTTCCAATATTTTGGGAATAGCTCAGATCCCAGGGCCTGCGTCCATGACGAACTAGGTGGGATATTTGTGGCGATGGCATCTTTTCGGAATAGGAAACTCCACCCGTGCACTCACATCACGCGCCCTTCTTCAATAAGATCCTTAGCCTGTTCCAGTAAACGGCTACCGAAACGTTACATTCCATATTATATGCGTATTCTGTGGCAAAAATCGTTAGCTATTCAGAGTTTCTTTCACCCCTCAAACCGCCGCTCTGCGTCCGCATGCATTGGTTCACAGTGGTGGACTCAGAACCTCGGAGGACCCTCGGACCCCTTAGCCTTCCAGGGGGCAGGCTCTAACCCCAAAGGGGCCCGTCAGTTGGATGTCTCTAGTACTCCGGAGCTAATTTTCCGAATGAGGCTCATTTTGTCATGGGCTGCGAGGTGCCGTAGAGTTAAAGAGGGCATTGCTTCTGTGTGTAGGGCGCCTGCTTGTGCACCTGTTGTCTCTTCTCGTGATGGCTGACTGCCAGCCGCCAGGTGCAGATCTAGGGGCGATACCCCTTCTCCCGCCACCTGAGCGCATAGGGTCGCACCCAGGCTGCGCCTGCTAGTATTGTCTTTGCTCTACACATTCCGATACAATATTGTTACTGAGCACTGACGATGTCAGTATGACTTGCCATTTGATTGAATGTTCAAATATGTATGTGCATTATGAGTACACGAAACATTCTGCTAACGTCTTGTAGATGCATATCATTTGCATTTATATATATATATATATATATATATATATATATATATATATATGCAAGTTTGATTAAATATTTTTTGACTCATTAACTCACCTAACTCATTTTTGAATGCTAATGGTGAATACACATCTAATAAAGACGAAGTAACAGAATCATTTTAACTAATTATTTATTTAAATACGGGAAAATCTTCAACAAAAAATTGCATCTAGTAATGTGGATCACCTACAGTATATACACACAACACCTGAGAATGTCTTTGACACAATACATAATACCAATTCTGCTGAACTGGGTGAAATAATAAAACACATGAAAAATGTTGGAGCTGGAATAGATCAAATAAACGCCAGGATATTCAAATAAACATAGCTAGCAATAATAAACGAATAAGTACATCTCATGAATACCTGTTTAACAAGGGGAGTCTTTCCCAATGCATTAAAAGTTACTATTGTCAAACTAATCCTCAAATCGGGGGATAAAAGAGTTTTCAATAACTACAGACCCATTAGTGTATTGCCATACATCTCCAAAATACTTAAAAAATCATACATTTTCGAACAATATCATTTCTACTTGATTCGAACAAACTAAGCAGTTGCCAATTTGGCTTCAAAAAAATGAATAAACATACATGCCTCTACTTCTGCTTTAGGAGAACATAACAAAATAGTTAAAAAAGGGGAAAATAATGTGTGGAATCTACTTGGACCTAAGGAAAGCTTTCGATACTGTTGATCATTCAGTATTAAAATAGAAATTAGAGAAGTATGGACTAGCTAGTTCTACATTAAATATGATCCAATCATATATAACAAATAGGCATCAATGTGTTGACTATAATGGAATAAGATCAACTTTAAAACCGGTGAAGATAGGAGTGCCACAAGGATTGATCCTAGGACCTCTTCTTTTGCTACTGTATATTAATGATTTTCCAAATATCAGTCATACTACAAAATTCTTACTTTAAGCGGATGAAACTGCCATTTTCTTTGAATCTGAAGATATTATCTCTCTCCAACTTCTCATTACACAGGAATATACACATATTTGTAAGTGGCTACAGATAAGCAAACTTTCTCTTAATACCCCAAAAACAGCTTACCAATTGTATACAAACTCAAATATAGGGTCAGACTTAACAGTCCCACTGAACGGTGTCACAATCAAGGAGGAAACAGAGGTTGAAATATCTTGGTATGTATATAGATGCCAATTTGAAGTGGTTATCTAATATTGATCATTTGTCTTTGATATTAGGTCGAAACATAGGGATAATAATTAGGTCCAAATACTTCTTAACAAGCATTCGTTGCTTTAGCTTTACAACGCTCTCGTTTTGCCATACATTAGCTTTTGTTGTAAAGATTGGGGCTTTACGTATCCAACTTACAACAACAAAATTGAAATTCTCCAAAAGCGAGTCGTAATAAAAATTGATAACCAACATAGACTTGTACATTCCGATCCAATCTGCAAAACCTTAAACGTCCTTAAAGGGATTATACGGGTTTTTCCCAGAACAATTGAGTTACATAGTAAAACGTCTTATAAGTTAGAGCCCACGGTTACCGACATTTTTCTGAAAATGCAACACTTTACGTAAGGACGTTTCAAAGTGCTCGGTGATGCCACCGCGTACTTTTTGCAGTACTTGCTGAGGTATAGACAGCCGTCCCTACCTACGCCCGGGCCAAGCGCCGCCCAAGGATAGAGATATTAAAAAGTGGTGGACAGTAATCCCGATCAAGTACTCGTTATCTAGATGACAGGTCTTTAATGCTTTAAACCGTTGAGTTACCATTGTCCTGTGAAATAATGGAATTAAAATGAGCAAACGAAGGTCACTCTCATATGTCCTAAACGTGTTAAGAACATACAACTGCAAAAGAGTGCATTTCCTTTCAGGACGGAAACCCGTATAATCCCTTTAAAGAAAAAGACATTGCTAGACAACAGCTTATTACAGTAATGCACAAAAAATGAAAGTCTTGCCACAGAACTGGACGCCCTATTCATTTTTGCAAACACTCCATACATTACAACAAGAAATAGGCGTCACTTCAATGAAATATTCACAGAAAAGCTCTATCGCACCAAGGTCGCATCATGGATCGGCCTTGGACTCTGGAATTCAGTTATCACACCTCATATATCAGAAATGGACTTGTGGGTCACATCAAAAGACCGTTTAAAGGGATCATAAGACCTTTTCGAATGTCTTCTAATAATTTTCTGGAGGATGGAAGCGATGCAACAATATTTATCGAACGTCATTATCCCACTTGTCACGAATTTTATATATTAATAAAGCTATTTTATAAGTTTTCGTTATTAATTACATTCAGATTATATCAGCACTAGCAATTCTGGTCCAAATCCAAAAGAAGAAAACATTTCGCTCTGTAAGTGCAAAAATGAGGCATATATTGTGCTCTGAATACAAACAATGCACAACGTAAACACTTGGTGTAAACAAAGTTGGTGACAATTGCCGATCATGTGCGCTGCAATCGTCGAAACATTTCACGACCCTGAGCTACTAAATTATAAACAGACCAAGAGACCAAGACCAAGAGTTGAAGCAGGACGATGCATACCGGTCATTAGTCGAATCATATCGCCTATAATACAAATGGTTTTCAAAGTCATCATCTTCAACTGATTTCCCATGACGGTGCCAAAGGA
>VOPJ01010970.1:0-15191 GCA_014673585.1 Semibalanus balanoides
TGCCTAAAATGAGGATTGCTGAACAAATCTGAAAATATATGTTTCATTCCGATTATTGGTATTTTTCATTCCAAAAATTGCATTGGAACATAGAAGACGAAAAATCGGTTTTTAATGGCATGGTAAGCGCGTGAACTGAACAGTACTATGCTTTAGCAAATTAATGATGACAAAATGCAACATTTAGAAACAACTAACCGTCGCCGAACAGTGCGCCAGACAATGGCTAGAGATAGCTAGAGCTATGCTGCGACTCGGCGAAGTGAAACCGTTTCTTTTCTGGACAGAAAAGGATCCAAGAATTATAAATCCTTCACGGCTTTCACCGTGTTGTCAGGGTACGGCGGTCTACCAGTAGTCACAACGGTGATCTCGGCGTGTCCTTTATTTACAACTAACCAATCGATCAGACGTTTGAATGCCGTGTCCTTCGGAACATTTTTCGGATGGACTCCAAATTTCTTTCGGAATTTCCTCCGGACAGCTGTATAAATTTGTATGGCCCCATATTCCAAGATAATCCATGTCTCTTGCTCATCAGGGTATATCTTCCGAACTTAAGCCATTTAGAGAAATTGTTAATAAATCAACCAATAAAGTTTAAATAAACACACTGCTTTTGTAGAGGCGTAACAAGTATGGGGATTGCAGATTCCCATACTTATGTGTCACGTGGTGAAACACGTGATTTAATATTGTCGCTGGTATCCTACTTTTAAGCTTGCTCTGAAGCTGCGGAGTAGCCTAAATGCGCTCTAGCGCGGAAAGTCATTTTTTCGTTCATGAAGTTTGGAGGCTACTTCTTAACGAACAACGCCAATGTGCAGGATGAAACATATATATATTTTTCAATTTGTTCAGAAATTATACTTTTAGGCATATGCTGTTTTATTAGTTTTGACAACTATTTCTCCTCGAAATAGACCAATGAAAAATTTCAGCTGTTTTGAAACACCCTGTAGCTAATTAATTTCACTAATTGCCAACGGACAAATTCACTCTGCTGGATATGTTGTAAATAAATATATTTGTCAATTGTGAACCGATTTCCAATTAAAAATCACCAATATATACTTTGTGAGATGAAAAATGTGTTGATGGGTGGCTGGACAGAGCTCATGCGATACATCAACAAATATAAAACAGTTTTGTGTTATTGGCGAGCTCGGTTTTCCCAGAAACAATATTGGCCATAACTTTGTTAACTTTCATTTGATTTCAATTATGAAATAATGCAGACAAAGGTCTTCAAAGGGCCAAACTGTTGATGGGTGTCCCGTACCGGTAGCTGCAATATTATCCGCAATAGAAGCATGAAACATCTAAAAAGGCTACGACGTTCGAGTGTTTGACCCACTCTAGTGTGGATATATGTTGTAAATAAATATATTTGTCAATTGTGAACCAATTTCCAATTAAGAATCGCCCTTAAATGCTTTGTGAGAAGAAAAATGTGCTGATGGGTGGCTGGTCAGTGTTCATGCGATACACCAACAAATATAAGACAGTTTTGTGTTGTTGGCGAGCTCGGTTTTCCCAGAGACAATATTGGTCATAACTTTGTGAATTTTCATTCGATTTGCATGTGAAAATAATGCAGACCATGATCTTCAAAAGGCCCAACTGTTGATGGGTGTCCCTTACCGGTAGCTGCAATATTCTCCGCAATAGAAGCATATGCAGTACTAGCTAATTAATTTCAATCTATGGGCAAATCATACAAAGGACTTTCGTGTGGATATAGTTTTAAGTAACCATCGTTGTCAATTGTTAGTCTATTTCATATTAAGAATTACTAAAAGATGCTTAGAATAGACATTAGTGCAAACATTAACACATTTGTAATCGCGTCTAAAATTATTCGTTAGTGGGAACCAGCGAACGCAGCTGTTTACGTTTTTTACATATCTGATTCAAGGAGCGATTTTTGCCGTTCGATGCGTCATTGTGACGTCATTACTCGTTTTGGTGACGCAAGATTGTTGTAACGTCACATGTCAACATATTACTATTTTTCAAATTACAACAAATTCTGACTTTTTTTTCTCGCGAAAATGAATGCCAGGACCGTAATCAGGGCATTCTTCTCCAGCATTCTACATACTTTTTCCAAAGTGCTATATTCACTTTAACTATGATAATTATTTGATCGGAAAAATCTGCGCTTTGCCCACTTCAAAATATGTCATTTGAGCCATTGTCTGAGTCTCGCTAGAAAGCGACACACAATTCATAAACGACATTATCAATACCAGCCGTCAGAATATGTCAACATCCAAAGAACAAAACATTTCGCTAAGTTTGAGACTGCGTAAAAGCACAATTATTCTGACAACCTATGCAAACATCCTGTAGATTCTGATGACTCCCCAAAAGTTGTCTGGTCCTGTTATCCAATATTTATTTATTTATTTCACGAATCTAAACAGCATTCAACAGTGTTCGCTATTAAGCTTTTGCGTCAGGTACAGTACAGCACAGTCATAGTCATTGATCGACAGCTACAAATTCCCAAGATAAACAGAGGCGAGATTGGACATGAATCACATGGTGAGAGCAGCATCTGCCGTCGCCTCGCCACGCCATGTAATATCAACATGTTTGTACCTACATGATGTCAGCAACATGTTCCATACATACTCAACGATCTCTCATCTTCCTCTGTCACCCACGTCCCACCCTCCCAGTCTCCTGCCTCTCCTCTCCACCTTCCACCCTCCCAGTCTCCTGCCTCTCCTCTCCACCTTCCACCCTCCCAGTATCATGCCTATCCTCTCCACCTTCCACCCTCCAAGTCTCCTGCCTCCTCTCCACCTTCCACCTCCCAGTCTCCTGCCCTCCTCCCACCTTCCACCCTCCCAGTCTCCTGCCTCTCCTCTCACCTTACCAACCTCCAGTCTCTGCCTGCTCCACCTTCACCACCCTCTCCCAGTCTCCATGCCCTCTCGCACCTTCCACCCTCCCAGTCTCCCTGCCTCTCCCTCTCCACTCACCCTCTAACCAGGTCTCCTGCCTCTCCTCTCCACCTTCCATCCTCCAGTCTCCTCGTCTCTCATCACCTTCCATACTCCCAGTATCCTGCCCTCTCCTCTCGCACCCTTCCACCCTCCCAGTCTCCTGCCTCTCCTCCTCTCCAACCTTCCACCCTCCCAGTCTGCTGCCTCTCTCTCCACCCATCTCCACCTTCACCAATCTCCGGTCTTATGCCTCTCCACCATTCACCCTCCCAGTCTCAACTGCCTATCATCTCCACCTCCACCCTCCAGTCTCATGCCTCTCCCCTTCCACCCTCCCAGTCTCATGCCTATCATCTCTCAGCCGTTCCACCCTCCCAGTATCAAGTGCTCTCGCACCTTCCACCCCCAGTCTCATGCCTTCCTCTCCCCTTCCACCCTCCCAGTCTCCTGCCTCTCCTCTCCACCTTCCACCCTTCCCAGTCTCCTGCTCTCCTCTCCACCTTCCACCCTCCTGCTCTCTCCACCTTCCAACCATCCCAGTCTTATGCTCTGCTCCACCTTCCACCTCACAGTCTCATGCCTATCATCTCCACCTTCCCACCTCCCAGTCTCATGCCTATCCCCTTCCACCCTCGCCCAGTCTCATGCCTATCATCTCCACCTCCCAACCCTCCCAGTCTCATGCCTCTTCCACCTTCCACCTCCAGTCTCTGCCTCTCCACCTCCACCTCTCCCAGTCCATGCCCCTTCTTCACCTTCCACCTCTCAGTCTCATGCCTCTCCACTTCCCCCTCCCAGTCTCATGCCATCTCCCCGTTCCACCCTCTCAGATCTCCATGTCATCTCCACCTCCCAATCCGTCCCAGTCCTGCATGCCTCTCCACCTTCCACCGCTCCCAGTCTCATGCCCTCTCCACCTTTCCACCCTCACCAGTCTCATGCCATCTCCACTTTCCACCCTCCCAGTCTCATGGCCTCTCCAGCCTCATCCCCCAGTCTCAACCTCTCCACCTTCACCTCCCAGTCTCATCCTCTCCACCTTCCATCCTCCAGTCTCATGCCTCTCCACCTTCCACGCCTCCCAGTTTCATGCCTCTCCACCTTCCACACTCCAAGTCTCCTGCCTCTCCTCTCACCTTCCACCTCCAAGTCTCCTCCTGCCTCTCCTCTCCACCTTCCACCCTCCCAGTGCTCCTGCCTCTCCTCTTCCACCTTCACCTCCCAGTCTCCTGCCTCTCTCCACCACCTTCCAACCTCCCAGTCTCCTGCCATCTCCTCCTCCACCTTCCAACCTCCCAGTCGTTTCGCCGCTCTCCTCTCCACCTTCCACCCTTCCAGTGACTCCTGCCTTTCCTCTCCACCTTCCACTCTCCAAGTCATCCTGCCCTCTCCTCTCGACACATTTCACCGTCCCAGTCTCACTGCTCTCTCTCCACCCTTCCATCTCCAGTCTCAATGCCTCTCCCACCTTCCACCTCCCAGTCACCTGCCTCTCCTCTTCCAGCCTTCCACCTCCGTCCTCTGCCTCTCTCTCTCACTTCCACCCTCCCAGTCTTCCTAGCTCTCCTCCGCACCTTCCACCTTCCCAGTTCTCCTGCCTCTCCTCTCCACCTTCCACCTCCCCAGTCTCCTGCCTCTCCTCTCCAGCCTTCCACCGTCCCATCTCAGCTGCCTCTCCTCTCCACCTTCCCCACCTCCCAGTCTCCTGCCTCTCCTCTCCACCTTTCCACCCTCCCAGTCTCCTGCCTCTCCTCTCCACCGTCCACCTTCCCAGTCTCCTGCCTCTCCTCTCCACCTTCCCCTCCCAGGTCTCCTGGCCTGCTCCCTTCCCCACCTCCCAGTCTCACTGCCTGTCCCTCTCCACTTCACCTCCCAGTCTCCTGCACTCCTCTCCACCTTCCACCTCCCAGTCTCCTGCCTCTCCTCGTCACCCTTCCACCTCCCAGTCTCGCTGCTCTCCTCTCCACGCTTCACCCTCCCAGTCTCCCTGCCTCTCCTCCCACCTTCCACCTCCCAAGTCTCCTGCCTCTCTCTCTCACCTTTCCACCCTCCAGTCTCCTGCCTCTTCCTCTCCCACCTTCCCCCCCCAGTCTCCTGCCTCTCCTCTCCACCTCCACCTCCCCAGTCTCCTGCCTCTCCTCTCCACTTCCACCGCTCCCAGTCTCCTGTCCTTCCACCTTCCACCCTGCAGTCTCCTGCCTCCCTCTCACGCTTCCAGCCCTCCCAGTCTCATGCCTCTCCACTTCCATCCTCACAGTCTCGATGCCTCTCCACACCTTCCACCTTATCTCCCAGTCTCCTGCCTCTCCTGCTCCACCTTCACCCTCCCAGTCCCTCATGCCTCTCCACCTTCCATCCTCCCAGTCTCATGCCTCTCCAAGCCTTCCAACCTCCCAAGTCTCATGCCTCTCCACTCCACCCTCCAATCTTCCTGCCTCTCCTCCTCCACCTTCACCCTCCCAGTCTAGCCTCTCACACCTTCACCCTCCAGTCATCATGCCCTCTCCACCTTCCAACCCTCTCAGTCTCAATTTCTCCACCTTCCACCCTCTCCAGTCTCATGCCTATCAATCTCCACCTTTCACCCTCCCAACCCCAGTCCCTCCTTCCTCTCCGACCTTCCAACCCTCCCAGTCTCAGCATCTCCAACCTTCCATCCCTCCCAGTCTGCATGCCGTCTCCACCTTCCACCCTCCTCAGTCTCTGCCTTCTCTCCCAACCTTCCAGCCTCTTCAGGCGCCGTATACGCCTGCCCTCTCCTCTCGCACCGTTCCACCCTCGCCAGTCTCCTGCTATCCTCTCCACCTCCACCCTCGCCAGTCTCAATGGCCCTCGCACCTTCCAAGCCCTCCCAGTTCAATATGCCTCATCCACCTTGCCACCCTCCACAGTGCTCATGCCTCTCCACCTTCCCACCCTACCCAGTCTCATGCCTCTCCACCTTTTTCACCCTACCCAGTCTCATGCCTTCGCACCTTCAGCCTCCCAGATCTCATGCTCTCCACCATTCCACCTCTCCCAGTCTCATGCCCTCCCACCTTCCACCCTCCCAGTCTCATGCCTCTCCACCTTCCACCCTCCCAGTCTCATGCCTCTCCACCTTCCACCCTCCCAGTCTCATGCCTCTCCTTTCGACCTCCTGCCTCCCAGTCTCCCCATCTCACGCCGCGCCGGCCAGGTCATCTGTTTTAGCGGCGACCTCGTCCTCGGCCTGTTCTGTGCGCGCGCAGCGCCACTGTGCTATTGATTGCCTGGACGCGGGCGGCCGGTCGGCGGCAGAGGTGCCCCGAGCGCGCGCCGCGAGCGCCCGACCGCTGCTGTTGCGTCCCCGACCGAGCTGGGATGCGCCCGCCGCGCACCACTGCCGCCGCCAGTCAGTGACCTTGACACGGAAGCTGTGCCAGCGTGACCTGGGTCGGTCCGACGTCCGAGAGCGAAGCAGAACGACGCGTCGCCTGCCACCGTCTGTCGGCCGCCACACCAGGTAAAAATACACCGCCCCGCCCCGCTCCGCCAGCTACGCCAGCCACGCCAGCCACGCCGGCCGCGCCAGACGGGCCCGGGTACTAGATATCGTGGTACGACCCGGCGGCGGCGCGGTGTTGGTAACACGGAGCGGTGCTGCGGCGAGACGGCGGGGACTGGCCCCAGACGGGATGTAAACACTTGCCGCGGGTTCGGCCGATCGCGTCGCGGTGCGACTGGCCGGTGTGGGCCGCAGAGGTAAACCGGCAGCCTATCGGAGAGGACGCCGCCGCCGCTCGATCGCCGCTATCGGTGCCGATATGAGATAGCGATGACGGTTGCGAAGGGCAGAACGCACGGTGAAGGGCAGCGTGGCGGTGACAGACGGCAGGTTAGTCAGCCAGCGCGCCGGCTCGCGTCTCAGGGCCGGTATTCTGTACGGCGTGTTTCTCTGGGAGGTGGCGTGGTGGTTACAGCGAGCGTCGTAACCGTGCGTCGATCTCATGGTGCTGAGTAGGCCTGTCGGCTAGATAGCCATGTGATCTTAACTCTCAGTTGGCATGTTGATGCGAGTTGGGCTGGTTCATCTGCCAGCACTTTTTCTGTGGTTTGTTTGGTTTAAGGACGCAGGGGTTTGTTTCGAGCGTGGTGTCTGTGGTTTGTTTCTTAAGTGCCTCTAAAAATAACATCAAGGTGAGGGTTCTGAGAGTGACTGCTGTAGGCACTGGCGGATTCAGCCTCCAATATGGTGTGGGGGAGGGGCTGATTTCGCTGTGGACCTCCGAGTCCTTGACCCGGGGGGGGGCTGAGTCGTGAAAAATATCATTTTATCTAGTGCAAATTTATAAATGTATTACTTCAGGGACATAGCCAAGGGGGGGGCACGGGAGCCATGCCTCTTCTGAGAAAAATAAATTCCCACTAGATAGAATGGGACTCTCTCACGACCCGACCCTACCCCTCCCCCTCTCCCTGGTCAGCAGCATATGGCTGAGTGGCTACGTGCCTGTATAATTTACATATTCCCAAAACACGATTTCTCGTTGTGTTTAATGCACTCAAATACCTACAAGATGAACGCCGGTACGTTATCGTCACAAATGGGACTCATGGCGGCTACTTCGCAACATTTACTCCTAATGGTCTGTAATTTGTGTACTATCAGTTGAGAAAACTCGTTTTATTTAAATACAATGCAGGGGAATTCTTACTAGGTTATTAGCTTTCTGAATTATTACACGTTTTTACTTTTGTTACAGGAAATATTACGTTTTGTTTGTTTGTGTGTTTGTTTTTGGAGGTAATAATTTATATTACCGCCCCTGCCCGGCCTGGAATGGAGGGAGGGGGTGGCTTTAGCCCCTGCTGCCCCCGGATCTGCCAGTGGCTCTAGGTAGGCATAGGACCACCGAATTCCAGTCAAGATATTTGTGATGTATTGAGGAAAAAATATACGAATGGGCTCAGTTAGTCACTGTCGAAAACCATCCCTAGATTTATGGGGTATACTTGAACTTGTCAGGCTTATTGCTATCGCTTGAGACATTTTAACCATACAGCTAGACTGCCACCAAGCTGAAAGTTCATTGCCTCAACTTCTCCACTGAAATCAATGCATTAAATCCGATAGAGCGAACAAAGAGGTGCTAGATGAGCTTGCAGTCTCGTATTTCCATAAACTGTATCCATTTTTCACGACAATGCCCGCATTTTCCCCTAGAAAGTGTAGTTTATTTCTGAGACCGATCTAGTAACTGTCACAATAGTGACACATACTGTTTCGCTTTCATCAATAGGTGCATCTGACCTAAAAACCAGGATTGCGAAGAGATTCAATAAGTGTAGACTACACATTGTGCCGCCATTGGCACACCTGACTGAATAATGTGCCACAGAAGCATGGTACTAGAGATGCAAATATTTATCCAAAAACAGGAACCGGCACCGCCACCGTCACCGCTCATAAATGAGTAAGACCGGCATCAATCCCGGTCACATGTGCCAGCACCCGCCAGGCCCGGCAACCAGCAATCAGCACGTCTACTTCATTATACAATGAACGATATTTTAACTCCCGAACTTGTGTTGAGCCCGGCATGAGACCGACAAGTCTAAGGTCAGACACAGCTTCAGGCCTGCCGGGCCTGAGTTTGGGCCCGGCGCTGGCTCCGTGGTCCTGCAACTTGCATCTCTACATGGTACGGACAATATGGCTACTCTCAATTACGGCACACGTACCGTTCGTTTATAAACGAGCTGGATGCATATATTTCACATGCTCATTACCAAGCACGACGTGCAACCGATATGTCACGTAGCCCGACAATTCATCATGCCCGGCCGGTGGCATCGAGCTAGCTTGATCTGAATTCAGGCCTATATATTCAGACCCCGTCACAGTGTTTCTTCTGACCTTTGCAACTTTACCATAAAAAACTGCGACGCTGCTGTAATAATGCATCCATGTAGCGTTTCCACAACAATGGGAGGTTTATCGTCGCTGACAAGTCTTGCTGAACAATAATCAAAGTAACCATCACCTTGCTTGCGAAGAGCTGCTACAGTTCCGCCATTGCAGGGGACTTACGGAGCTCCGTTTTCCAGAACACAATGCAGTATTCACAAGGACGCAGGAAACGGGGGGCAGCCGCCCCCTACCAACATTGCCATATTTTAACATTACGCCTATGACGTTGCATGGAAAGGATCAACTTCAGGAATGCTTCCGCGCCCCCCCCCCCCAACTTTCGGAAGGTTCCGGTGCCCCTGAGTATTCATGCATAAATGCACAACGGTACAGTATCTATGACCTTGAACGGTATCTTCATTTATGGAGACCTTCAATATTTGCCAAAATAATTGCTTCTCGAAATATTATTATACCCGGCAAGGGAGCTCGTATCACACATTATTGAGATTTGAGGACCTCGCTTGAGGAATACCCTTGTCCCTCATCTAAATGTCCAGGTAACTGACGAGGACACCAATGTATCGCGTGAAAAAGAAGTTTCTGCCCCGAAGTATTCCATACGCAGATGATACATCTAATATAATATTCCTGTCACATTCAACGACATGACGATTGGATGTCATGACAAGAGGAGGCGAATAGATGGCGTACCAACGTACCTATGCATGGCGTACCGGCGAATGGGTATCGTACCTACCGGCGAACGGGTATGGGTTAACTGCGCGAATTAGAGTATATTGTAACCGGGCGAATGGTTTTGTGCCGAAGGCGATGGGTACTGGTAAGCCGGCGAATGGTAATAGTGTACCGTGGCGCAAAATGGTTCATTGTTAACCGCGAACGGGTATGGATAACGGCGAATGGGTATCGTACCGAAAGAAAGCTTGCACGAGGGGTTAACACGCTGACAGTGACCTTTTTAGCACGGAGCTGACTGTCGTGCTGGATGAAATTAACGACCCATTAATGCAGAGGTGATAGCGACAATTAAATGCACAAACTGCAGGGAATTCCTGTATTTTTAATTTGTATCGAATGGACATGTTCCGTTTCATCGAACCAGGTTCGAAATTCAGCCATGATGACCTGATTTGGGTCCAATTGCCACTGTGCGCCCCTTGACCAGGATGTGGAGTAATCCTATTTCCCCCTGACGATTTTTTTTTTCAATAGCTAAAAACACGATAGCGCTTCAAATCAACGCTTGAGAGGAGCGTGCGAACATAGACTTTCTGCGTTACTAACTACATTCATAATTGACATTTTTTCATGTGTGGTAAAAAATGAACCTTATTTTTTTCATAGGAGTCCTTCTAGATAATGAAATTTTTAGTGTACGTTAAACTTGCTTCACCAGCAGTTGACGATGAAACATCAGCCTAACTTTACAGGCCCGTACAACAGCACTTTATACTATGAACCAATGAACAAACGCAAAAGCCATCAAAAGGATATACAAATCTAAGAATGTCCCGCATTATAAGTATGGGTATGACGTCTTTACATCCTCACGATGCGAATTATTCATGCGCGCGAAATGGTTTTAAAATCATTTGCTATGTAATTAATGTATAAAAGTATTAGCTATGAAAAGTTTTAGTAATATCGATATAATGTGCCAATATGAAAAAATATAAATTGCTGATTTAAGGCCGATATTTATATATTATTTCCAGAGTTACTGCCGAAGCAAGTGAAGAGCTACATTAACATGATTATCTGATACAGAAATTCAGGGGCCCGTTTCTAAAAATATATGCGTCTAGAGTCCATTGTTGGTCAAGCTGAGCAACGCCATATTAGTTACTCAATCTGGCAGCGTCATGAAATAACGGTCTGCCTTTGCGTGCGCAGATAATGCGCTTAGAAACGATTCGCTGGCCTGGCGAGTCCCTATTATGAATCAAGGGGAGGTCGGTTTGTTGAGCGACCAATGGCCGTGCCCGAGATTAAAATGTTTCAGAGTCTTCTGAAAAGTTTTCAGTAGGTGAAGATCTGGCAATCACCAATGAACCTATGCATTAACATCCTGCTAATCTACCTACCAAACGCGCATTTTTAACATACCTATATTTCTTATTCTTACCAAACATATTACAAATTTATAAGAGACATTTCAACGAACAATAAATCGTTTGCAAAAGTTCATGTAGCTTTAAGAAATGGATACGTAACAACTGAAAACTTTCAATAGGCTAAAGGACATTTTAAAACTTTTTAAAATGTTTAAAAAACCATTTCGCGCAAAATAAAGCCATCGTGAAACCGGCTATTAGTCTCGAGTTTGGGTATTTATTTTTTAACTGCCCAAAAATAATAAAATTTTGAAAATGTTTCAATTTTTTTAAAAGATTTAAACAAAAAAGGAATATCATGTCGGAGAACCACGATACCGGAAAACGCAAGTCAAATTTAAAAAAGAAATATTTTGTATTGCTGATAGACTTCCGCAGGTACAGATACCGTTGTAACAACGTTTGGTGAAAAATCAAGTTGGAATTTTTTACGTTTAAAACACCGTGTGACATACGTCGGTGAATGTTGTGAAGAAAAAGTTGTATAAACGTCGCTGTTAAACGTTAACAGCAACGTTGTAATTCGTTACGATGTCACCAACTTGTTCTAATTGACTTGGGAAAGAACAGCTCGCATGTGTGGTAACAGCAGTAATCTAAATTGGACATATTCCCCATCTTATCCAAGATAAATGATCGACCACGTAGGTCACGTAGCTATGCTTGTCAAAAGTAACGTTTAGCACGTTGTTTAACGTTTTGTGAGCGTTACAAGGTAACGTTGTGACAACGTTCCTGGGAGTCTACAAAAATACACTATCACAACGTTGTGTAGTTGTGTACCTTGTACCTTGGTACCTTGGTAACCTTGTCACAACGCAGCGACAACGTCAAATTGTTAGCTGGGTTATTATGGTAATTCATGACGTCGTATTGTAAAATTGCGTTTTTTGTCTTTCTTTGACAAGATAAAGACAAAGAAATGTCAGGAACATATTTATGCGATAAAACTAGTCAAGAAACATGCCCTTTTGTTAAGATTTACTTATTTCAAATTTTGACCTTATGTTGCCTGAACTTGACCTGAGCTTGACACTAACTTCACTTAAATGAGTTCAGATGGTAAAATGACTACCACTATCAAATTCTACATATAAAAAAGCCCATCAAACATGTGATGCATAACTTTCTGAAAATCTTCTGTGTATAGTGACCTTTTGTGACCTGATCTTGACCTTGACATTTGCCAAAAAATCTCCTTTTAGCTCATGCGGGATGTGTATCATACATTTGAGAGCACATAGGGTGATTATGGTTGCAATCAAAGGCTCTGTATATAAAACATTGTTCATAAACTCAAATATCTCGATTTTGACCTTCAACCCGACCTTGACCTGATATGTGACCTCAATTTGAAAATTTAGAGTGTGATTTAGATGCGTCTTATTGAGAGTTTTTGAACGCAGCTTTGCGCGTCTCCTGCGACAATTGGTTCCGGAGATAACGAGGGGGCAATGTTTGCCCCCCCCCCCGGTCAATGGTGTTCGGCTGAGACCCCGGTCAAGCGCGGGTTATTCTGCTACACAACAGTAAGTGCTAGTGCTAACCCGTCCACTCCGTCGCGCTGGGCGATCTATGTATACAGACTGCATTTTTACCTTTCCCGTCAAAGGATCACCACTCCAGCGCCACCTATCATATTTGCTGCTTGCGCCACCTACCAGCGCCACCTCATATTCGCTTGCTGCGCCACCTGGCGTGTTCGACTTAAATATATGTATGTACTTGTAGATAGTTCCACTTAACAGATGTATCATATGTCATGCATTTGTCATATATTTCTTAACTCAGACATCTTAACTTGCAGGAGAACAGTTTGATGTTGGGAAATGTGGGGTAACATTAATGCACACGTAGATGCAGTCATGCGATCAGCAAGATTATTTTCTTAGATAATATTATAAGCTCATGTGTCAAAACTACGTAGTACGTAACATTTCGAAATGAGAATGTGTATAAGGTAAAAATTAAGTGCGCACAGACACGACAGACAGACAGACAGACAGACAGTACAGACAGACAGACAGACGACAGAACAGAGACAGACAGACAGGACAGACAGAACAGAACAAGACAGACAGAACAGACAGAAGACAGACAAGACAGTACAGACAGACAGACAGACAGACAGACAGACCAGGACAGACAGACAGAACAGAACAGACAGACAGACAGAACAGACCGACAGACAGACAGACGAAAGAAGACAGACAGACAGACAGACAGACAGACAGACAGAGACAGAACAGACGACAGACAGAACCAGACAGAAGACAGACAGACAGACAGACAGACAGACAGACAGACAGACAGCAGACAGACAGACAGACAGACAGACAGAACAGACAGACAGACAGACGAGGACAAGCAGACGACAGACGGAGACAGACAGACAGACAGACAGACATGACAGACAGACAGAGACAGACAAGACAACAGACAGACAGACAGACAGACAGACAGACAGACAGACAGAACAGACAGACAGACAGACAGACAGACAGACAGACAGACGACATAGACAGACAGACAGACAGACAGAACAGACAGACAGACCAGACAGACAGACAGACAGACAGAACAGACCAGACAGACAGACAGACAGACAGACAGACAGACAGACAGCAGACAGACAGACCAGAACCAGAACAGACAGACAGACAAGACAGACAGACAGACAGACAGACAGACAGACAGACAGACAGACAGACAGACAGAACAGACAGAACAGACAGAACAGACCAGACAATGACAGACAGACAGACAGACAGACAGACAGACAGAACAGACAGACAGACAGAACAGACAGACAGGACAGACAGACAGACAGACAGACAGACAGACAGACAGACAGACAGACAGACAGACAGACAGACAGAGAATCTTGAAATAGTAGGTTAGATACCTACTGTTGTATAGCAGCATAACACACTACTATGACCTCCATTTAAATCGCCCAATATACATTCATACGGTATTTCAAATAAATGTCACACTGTCATAACAGAACATGTCGTGATATATTAGCAGTCAGGTTGAGTGGATGCTATTAAATATTATAATCGAATCCAAAGCGATGTGAACAGGCCAGACGGCTGTGTTCACCCTGCAGTGAGGTGCGTAGGTAAGGTCAATGGAGGTCAATCTGGCACGTCATGTCGGAGTCAGGCAGCACCAGCACCTTCCCCTGCTCTAACGTCCACCGCACACCAATCGACCGGTGCACTGCGGCCAGCTCCTGTCAATGCCCGCTTTGCACAGATCGACCTGTGCCGCGTACACCTGTGTTAGGCGAACTCCACAATGTGCGTGACGGTCCCGCCTGCACACCCAATGCACCTATGATTTGGTGGTTGCACCTGGCACTAGGGGCGGATCCAGGGGGGAAGGGGTCATGTCCCACCAAAGGTCTTGAAACTATGATTCCCTCTAAAAAATCAGGCAGACAAACGGTTAGCTTTTGTAGATTTAACGTAAAAATTACATTGGCAGCAGCCAAAATCCAGGTATTTACAGTAAAAAACGGGAAAATTATCGCGCCGTTTCGCGGCATGCTACCCTTAGGAATCTAAGTAACGTTCATGATGTATCAACTTGTAAAAACGGCTTAAAGTGAAGTTCAGACTGCTCAGGCGAGATAAACGTGGTCCCATTCATCAGCAAAGGCATTTAATTAAGCACAAACATTTAATTTAATTACTTGATATTCATCTGGATGGCAGGTTTGTCACAAGCAATATCCGATGGGACATTCATAAAAGAATGCATTTGTAGCATTTATTTTACAGAAAGCAGCTTCTCATTCAGGGGCGGATCCAGCCCCTCGGTTGGGGGGGCAACTTTTTCCGGCAAAAAGATACCCCCATTTTTTTCTTCACGGATTTGAGCTTTTCACCTTATTTGGCATTCGAGATTAAAAAGGTATTCTTTTTCGGAAAAAACGGGAAAAAATCGGAAAAACTGGTTTCGTTTTTTGGGGTACAAAATCGGGGAAAAATCATTCAAAAACACACAGAACAGGACCATTTCCGTAGCATACATACAAAACGGAGGTAACTAATAACGTTTATCTCATACCAACTCGCAAGGGCGTCACCGATAATTATTGAGGTGGTCGGCTGAAATGACGACCAAACGTATATCCGTTTTGTCTGCGTGCATGCCTTTGCAACATTTTTTAATGTGTATTTCCATGTTATAATACGCATTTGGTTTGATGTTAGG